>JAHWFP010230634.1:25029-71098 GCA_023313725.1 Lithobius niger
CTTTTACCAATTTTGGTTTTTGATATGATATCAATCCTTTTTTTTTTAATTGTGTATTGACTCAACTCCACTACCGTGCAGATGAGTAATAAAGTGCCACGTCAACAAGAAATTGGTTTTCAACAATTTGCTACTACCTTTTGCCTATAGGCCGAACCATTCTCAACTTAGTCACCTCTTTATTGGCTTTTGATTTGGTTTTAATTTTGTTGTAATTTGTTGTATTTAGTTACTTTTGGTGTGTTGATATCATTCCTTTGAACGGCCGAACCACTCTCAACTTGGTGGACTTCTTACCAGTTTTTGGCTTTATTTATTTTGCCTTGTTTTTACACTTGGTGAATTGGACGTGAATACAATTTCTTTGCAACGTTGTTTAGATTTATCGTGATACACTAGTGTGTGTCTAAGCAAGCACGTCAGTATACACGTTCTCATTGTCGGAACTTTGGTCGTTCAATGAGAGACGATGCCGACAATACTAACAATGGTTATAACAATATTTTCGTACTTACGCGCCCTCCCACGCCATCCCTGTTACGCCCCAAGGCTCCAAACCATAAAAGGTACGCAGTTCGTATTGTAGTGCACCCATTCATCCAATTTCATAGCTGGAAGCTTTCCCGTTATCTTGGAATCGATGAATAATCACCCTATGGGATTTAACATGGGGATGAGCGGACTAGCTAGCTAGCTAGTTAGTAACACATTTTCAACGTTATTGAGAGGCAGATTTTGCATTGAAAGCAGCATAGCTGGCATTCAAACACGAGTTAATTTTCGTCAGGTGGGTCATTGCTCTCGATTTCAACACAATTTAAGCTTTTGTACCGCATTATTATTTTTCCCCAAGTACCTGAAATGTGCCCAACTATGCTTCAATATATAAGACACTGACGCAATGGCGTCGCGCTACAATGGTTACAACCTCGACAATTGAATTAATGTGATGTTTGTTGTGATGTTTGTTGCCTAACTTGGCGCGACACACTAGCGTGTGCCTAGATATATAAACTTATTCACTTTGTTTTCTGTTTTTGCTAGTTGTTGATTAAAGGCACACGCGGCCTTGTAGGATTTCCTGCATGACTCAGTTTTGCGACATTAGTTCATTAGTATGCAAATGTTGCCAACACAGTCATTTTCTTCTTTTTTTTTTTCTTTCGTTCGAGATGATTTTGCGAAGTTAACTCTAACCCGTGTAAATGTTGCAAACGCTATTCTCAACGGGTCACACAACATGCCGGAAGGATTTATGTCCCTTTAATACAAAATAAAACGTTTTGTAAACTTATAATAACTGGCTGTTTATGCATTGCTGATATAAGAAAGAAAATTTAACAACCAAAACACTGACTTGAGCATTACATGTGTGTTTCACTCCGTCTATAGATGGCAGTTTACATGTATGATATTATAGTTCAAATTCGTCTTTGCAGACACAATGGGTAACTTACTTAATCTGCGACGGCGGACATCAACGCCAACCTTTTCGAACATCAGTATATATTTTGTACTGGGTTTATTTCCACGCTGTTTTGTACGAACAAACTAAACTGCCGGAAATGCCAGTGGTAAAATGCATTGAAGAATAGCGATAATTTAGTTCACAGATGTGAACTACAGTACAGACGACAAGAATACTAGCAAAGCTCTCGCGTATGTGTTTTATTTGTGTGTGATTTGTAATTGCAATATTTACAATTCACGGCATTCGTGTAATGTTTGTTTGTGTCATGTTCTCTATAGCTGACGGAATTAAAGCGTGCGATTCTTGACAACACGATTTATTTGCTGCTGTATAAAATTGTTGCACTGATGATTAGAGATTGACCTACTACTTTCAGCCTATCCAATTCGAGTACCTGTTTGATTCACCGCCAATGTACTGAAAAACGTAGGTTTAAAAGAACCTTTAACCCTTTAATGCCCATGCCAAACTGGATATAAATTTTTTTTAAGACCCGTGTGATAGTTGGATCGGTCGCGGGTTTCGATCCAGCATTCACTTGGTTTGGAGACGAGGACGCTGACCTTTGGGGACCCCGAGTAAAGCGAGCAGCAACACCGGGGACCCCTCACAAAGCTTGCGTTGCGCGTTGGGACTTAGTTTTTTGCCGTCCAGTAGCCATTCGTTTAAAGGGACGCCAGGCTATAAAGGGTTAATATAAATCTGACTTTCGTTGTTTTGTTTTACTTGGTTTTTGCAATGTCAACTAATTTTGCTTACTTTCTTAACTGAAAAATTTTGACCTATATAGATCCACAAATATAAGCTGTCAGGAAGATTCTTTGCGAATTCTGCTTTTAATTGTCGCAATTAAATGCCGGAAGTTTTTCATAACACAATTACGCAATTACGAGATTTTAAATTAAAAGCAATTACGAGATTTATAATTACACGTAACTGCTTTGATAAGGAATTTGAACAAGTATCTTTAAACAAAGCAACAATTTTTAGAAAAAGCATTTATAGATATAATGTGGATATAACAATTATAGGAAGCAGAGTAGGAAGTTTGCTATACCGAAGTTTTTTAACAAAATGCCTCAAGAATTAATAAAAAAGATGGAATAAAGCACCTTAGAAACAAATTAAAATGTTAATTGAAAATGCGTGGGAGGGTTTGTAGGGCTTAGTTTCCCAGATTATCGATAACAGTATTTGTTTTTTGATTTTCGGAATTTATGTATCTTTTTGCTGAATTTTTTTTGTATTATGCACGCATGAACGAAACCATGAATATGCATTTGTTGTAGCCTGCAGTATTTTGGTAAAGCTATAATATATTTTTTAATCTTCTGTACAGCCGTACCGGCTAAGAAGACTATTGCAACGACTTTGTCCGTCCGACCGTCCGTCTCTTTTTTCAATTTCGCAACGGTTTGAGATGGAGCCGACCACGGTTTACAACGTTAGATTCAGCGTAAAAAGTTAGTTAAAAAAACACGGCAAAATAAAACATCGTTACTTCCTTATAGCTGATAGACTTCCTCGGCGTAACTGAATAAACTATTAACGTTTGATCGTCGAATTAAAATCATAAGAATAACAAGCAGCCGTAAAAACAAAAACATTTTAGCTTCGTTTAAAATAGTCTCGTCGCATTGTTGCATGAATGAAGAGGCTTACCGTCGTACTAAATTCTCCGTTAGGCCTATCAGCTACTTAACAAAATTAAAACTGCAGTTACAAAAATAAGGCCTAAAATCACGTTGCCATGGCAACGTCAAGTTGCGACGAGTCGCTGCTGGCTTCATCAACATCACTATTTTACGACTCCGTCTCTACATTACATCTCTCCCGTCACTTTCCTTCCGCTGATTTACGTTGCGAATGACGTTGTAACACTGGAACTATATGCCCGGACGTGCACCATGTTGCAAAAATGAATAGGTAAATGCAAAAATTAAAACTGCAGGTAAAAATTAGGCCTAAAAGCTGACAATTACGCCTAACATGTAAAATAGGCCTAAAAGCTAACACATTTAAAAAAGGCAATTGTGATGGTTAATGCTTTTAGATTATATATTAGAGATCGCTGTTGCAATACGTGATAGAAGTGTGTGCCTCAACGTTGGACGTGGCAGAACTGTACAGAAGACCGGTTGCGACTAGGCAGTCGCTGCAGCCGTTTGATTTTTATTATTTAATTTCTTATGGGGTTAGGCCAAAACGCGGTTTCGGTGCCGGTACGCATTTTTGTTGCCGATCCCGATCCAATACTGATAGGCTATACCGATGTCAATAGCAGTCTATCCCTATTGATAATTAATTGTTCGTTAACCAGTATCACAGCATTCAGTAAGACAGAAGGAACTGGTAGGTGCACAAACATTGTAGACTGTAGAGGCTTTTGGGTTAAGGCGTATATACGCAACGGTACCTGAATAGCTATATACGACATTCTTCGGTAAACTTCACGCATTCATATCAATCCTAACAATAACATAAATAATTCCTCCTGTCCTGAAGAAAAAGGATAACAATCGCTTCGAACAGGGGCAGCTAAAGAGCCGGCTCGGGGTCGGTGGTTAGTGAAAAAAAAAGGTATTTTTTAAAATTTAAAAATAGTTTTAATTCGACAATATTAGTCAAATTAGTCGGTGGAGTCAGTTTTGAATCATAAAACGGACTAGTTTTAATAATTAAAAAGTATAAGACGAACGTTTTCGTCTAGACAAATTCATGACGTCATAAATTGTATATAAATTGAATAAAAATACTAAAATTTAACTATCCGCCATGTGTTAAATTTATTAGGTAGCGATTGCAGGGATATTCTTGCACTTTAGTACCTCGGTGAAATTCCCCCCCTTATATAGTTTGTTCCACATTCTGTTTGCAGGAAACTTACTGTAATGACGCCAAGTTTTCTTGCACTACGAGTGCAAAAATATGTGGATGTCACACATGTAGAGTCACTCACAGTTACTGTTAAAGTCTACGACTGGGATTATTATATGTGTTTTTGCACTGGTAGTGAAGGAAACGTGGCAGCAGTTAGTTTCCTGCAAACATAATGTGGAACAAACTATAGAGCAGTGACACGACGTAGTATTATTGTATATAACTCTATGCTGGAGGCTTAATGGGTTAACTGCAAGGGGCACTGCAGAGAGAAACAGAAGGGCGTCATACTGAAGCCGATTCTGTGAAGAGTGATTTCTTAGTCCTAAAACGCGCGATTTTTGTTGTTGGAGAAAACAACGTTATTTTCAGCCTAAGAAATCCGCTCTTTCGTTGTTTTTCCCTCCATTTTTATGTAGTGGACCTTGTAGTTATGCCCTCCAAAACCCATACTGGTGCCAATCTGGTGCCAATATGGCGGCAAATGTCACTGCTCTATAGATGGGGGTGGGGACGCCAAAAGCCATAATGAGGCCAAAGGCCAAAAGTTGCGGGTGGGAGCACCAAAAAAACTAAAGGGAAGCCAAGTGAAGGCCTCTCCAGAAGGAAGAAAATTTCTGTGCGTAACTACGTGCCTACAAGGTCAGTATTGCAGTAATCGTGTGGTTGGTGTTGCGTTAAGGACGAATATTGAAGTCTTTTTACACCATACTGCGTCGGCGTGCAGCCGCGAGCAGCCAGTCTGGTTAGGGCTTAAGGGTCCAAAATGCCACTCCTCCCGGGCAGCAAAATTTACCTTCTGCCACCCCTGCTTCTGAACTCTCATTATACTGCCACTTTCCTTACACGTCAGCAGACACACTGATGAAAAATAATTTCAAAGTATTTGTGGCATCTATAGCTGGCAGCGAGGTTGCAGCGTCAAAGCGTCCTTTTCTCAAAACAAACACTAAAATCCTCCTATTATTAATAAGTAGATAACACGTTGTTTATAGATTGAAACCACACGCACAAACAATGAAACACGCCTCTAATATTTCGACATCAATAGGAAAAATATACACTGAAAGCATTAGCGATGTTTTCATCAGCGATTAAAAATAGATGTAATAAAATAAAATAGACATTGCACCATGTAATCCAAATGCACGGCTTCCCAAAGCCAAAGTAAGCACAATATTAAAGTGACGTGCTTAAAAATATTAACTTTCTGGTTTTTACCATCTTATTTGTAATAGATTAGATAAATGTTAAATGCACGTTTGACGTTGTAATTTTGTAGGTTACGACCACAAAACCTATTATGTGCGTATCTTGAGTCCTGCAAGTATTTTGTGAGCGGCTACGTCTTCTTGGATGGGGTGGTTTTAATCGACGGCCGCCATTGTTTTTGTAATCATCTTGGATATCAACAAGGCACTCTGCTACTGAAAACGTACAATCAATTATCTGTGTTCGTTCTGCGGAGAACTCAAGATAGGCCGCGGACACTATAGAAATGTATAATGTTTTGTGAAAAGTCTGGACTAGTGGGCGATTTTACGATATTTCGTTACGTAGTGTATGGAATTTGTTTCTGTCAGTATTGGTATCATCAGTTTTACTTAACAAAATGGTAAATCGTTTGAACAACAATATTGCCAGTATCCGATAGCGATCGCTAGTCTTTTCTCCTCTTTTGTATATTCGATAGATCAATCCGCTATTTTAAAGTATTTTTTGTATTGTGAATTTAAGTTCACATTTTAAATTCACAAGACGTTAGAACAGTGTATAACCTAAAACCGAAGTTTCTCGGGGGGGGGGGGGGCCAAGCTGATTTTCAGTTCACGAACCGCCACTACATGGATCGTATAGACAGCGCCACAGTGGGAATCGTGTTAATTTTTTAATTTTTGCTTCTCCATGGCAAGTGAGTACCTTGCAAAATGACCAAAACACACGAAATACAGGAAAAGTGCTCCGATGATAACTGGTCCACTGCTGCAAATTGCAACACGTTTTTACAACCTTGGCTAAGTTAACGGAAAAATAAGAAAGCTACGCAGGAGGGCAGTACCCCCAAGATGGCGACGGTTTAAACTATATCCATTAAAAACCAAAAATGTATCCCGCTTTTATAACCAGCGTATATAAAGAAATAAATGCACATCCTATTTCCTGAGGAAAGGACAAATTCACAATACACTGCAAGAATTAGGTCTTAACTTGTTTTTATTAGTTCTAATTCTAAGTCTATCTTTCATAAGTTTTTGTCGAAAGTTGCTTAGTGAAGCAAAAAAGTTAACCAATATTGCAGTACGGTTAGTGTTTAATTAACTTTGAAATGTTGGAAGTGTTTATGGTTGCACGTGTGACTTCAAGCTATTTACACATATCTGTCCCTTTTGTAAAATTTCTCTTATTCCCCACTGCACACATCAGACGATACTTAATAAAGTTATCAATATGCCGCTACAAAATCTCCATAAATTCAAAATGTCTCTGGTTTTGGCTCTGCGAGGCGGCGTAAGTAAACGGCCAACAATGACAGTTCAGGATACACTGGAAAAACTATTTTTTCCACTAAAATTCTTTTATCTTCATGTTGCCACGTATTGACATGACTATATGCGTATTATTTAATCATCAACGAAATTCGATCGATGAACGTTATGGCATGACATGCTTTTTCCCATTTCTCAGTGGTGCGCCGCCTGCCTCTAGCTGATTTTTTGTCAGCTAGCCTCTAGCCAGCCTCTAGCTTCTAGCTGAGATTTCGTCGCATAATTGCACCCTACTTAAGTTTCCACGTAGTGATTCCTGTGGTTTGATGGGTATTTACCGACTTTGGGAGTTGCCGCAATTTTGTTCTTATTTTCTCCACAGTTCCGCTCCAATCTACAATAAACTAAGATCGAAAGTTCATTCGTTACGTGCTTATCGTGTTTTTAACTTTTTTTTTATGTCATATTTCCAGAAATTCTTGATATTCTTGCTGTCTTTATCTGTTCGATATAAAATGTTTACAAGCAGTCTGCTGCATCTGGTCATTTCTCACTCTGGGATGAAAGTTATCTTTGTCACCAGGTGATACGTGATACTATTGCTTTGATACGGCACTAAAGACCCTTGACTGAGAAACTAAGGCCGATTAGGACAACTGTACGTCGCATGAATATGGATTAAACAGGGCGAAAAGACAAATGGGCTCGATAACGCTTAAATAAATACGGATGCAAACCTATTTACGTTGCCTTTTGGACTTACGGTCAGTGACCGGGGAATTGAACCCACGACCTTTGAAACCAAAGGCCGAAGTCCTACCGCTGAGCCATACTGCCACGGCCTAAATGAATAAGGTCATCGCATGTTTTAACATCTGCAATTAAGAATATCGCAGTCGAGACCTTAGAGACCGTTCATTATTGATGAGCGTGGGTGACCGGCGAAAATGAGGGGAGGGGGGGGGGGATCATGAAAATTATTATGTGAAGAGGGAGTGGTGGGGGGCTAACTTTTTTTTGGAGGTGCTATCAAGTGGAGGTTGGGGTGAGGAAAAAAACTGCAAGAGAGTAAGTGCACAGCAAGTTATAGAATGCTAATGTATTAAATTTATTTAGTTCACCACTCATTCCACAAGGTATTAAAGTAGGCCTCATTTCACGAAAATTAAAATTTTAATACAGTTTTTTTTTTGGGGGGGGGGTAAACAAACAAATTCGCTAACACCATGGGGGGGGGGGTCATGATTTTTTTTATATTGATGACTACAATCCGCCAGCCCATCCCCGTTGATAAATAATGAACGGTCCCTCATAGCGTGGGGCATGGGGCAATGTTCCCAATGGTTAGCATGACTGTCTCATGCGGATGAGGTCCCTGATTTAAGCGTGACCTCATCCCCCCCCCCCTCCCCCTGGCATTTTCGGGAATAGAAAAGCTCCGTGGGGTTTCGTGCTCATGTCGATTGTGCCTAGCAAAATTATGCCTCTCGCTTTCTGGTGTCATGGCTTCGGCTGGGAGCACGATAAACCTGCAAGCATATTAGCGCACAATAGCTGGCTAATTTTTGAAATCCCAAAAAAGGAGAGAAAGTGTCATAATAAATCACTGGATACTATACTGACAGGACAACAGTAATAATCATTTGATTGACGAAGGCAAACAGTTTACGTCAGAAAAGACAGTTAGGCTGATATGAGGATTTACCAGCCAGGCAGGAAACAGCCAAGACGACGTCCCAGCCATCTCGCAACTGATTCTGCCTGGTACATGTCAGGGTCGGACTGGGCCGTGTGCCCGTCTACCAATGGCAGATGCGCCTTTGAGAATATAGGTGGCCTGGCACCCTACGCTTTTTTTTTTATTATTAACATAGTTTTAATATTAGCTTTTCTTTATTTTCTTTTGATATTAGTTGTGAAGAGGGGAAAAATACAACGGAAAGAACATAACTAAAACGTTGATATTGTAACACACATTACATCGCTCGAATCGAATAGATATACGTTCACAACACAGATGACGAAACATTCGTCCAAGCCGAAACTATAGCTTCTTTGGTTAACGTTGTAGTTCTAACTTATTAGCACAGTTTTTTTTTCTTGCGTTATTAATGCACCTGAAATACCTGTTATTTTCTGAAATTATTTTGCTTGGGTTGTTTTCAAGTTTTAAGGTGTTGTGCATCATAAAATTATAATAAGGCAGAGTGCTAAATGTTGAACGTTACACGTTGAGATGGGAGGCCTAATTTTGCAAGATGTACACTAATGTTGGACACAGGTGTCGGGCACACTTTACATTCTTCCGATCCATACAATAGCACCCATTAGGGTTCGCCCATTTGCGATGAAATTTGTAATAATTTTGTCCAATAAAGTGTATTTAGCTTGCAAAATAAAATCACCATACCACCGTCGATAGCCAAACACTTTAAAGCCTCAATCATCCCCTCCCCCCCACCCACGGCCGGTGCCCTTTTTGGACTGTCGGGCAGATGCAAAATACTGTACCAGTCCGACCCCCTGGTACATGTGGTTAATAGCGTAGGCCTCAACAACATATCAGTACAGGACATGAAAATGTCCATTCATCACTCGTACTGTCTGTTATATATGGTTCGAATGCAAACATATTCACGTTCCTTTTGGACTTAAATGTCAGTCCGCTTGAGCGGGGAATTAAACCCACAGCCTTTGAACCCAAAAGCCGAAGTCCTACCACTAAGCCTTACTAAGGCCGTGTCTGAATGGCTTAACTAATACGCAAATTAGAGATTTTCAGTGACATTCTGTGATCGTTTCTACGGAGATGCAACCTGAGAATGTCTGCATACTGAAGCGTATTAAAAAAAAAAAAAACCGAAAATGAAACAATTCGAAAGTGAGAGACTACGTCACGTAAGCCTCAACATAATAGACTCGCTAAAAATTAATAAAAGTACAACAACATTAAAACAAAATACAGAAATTCTTACATATATATTTGTAATTTATTTCTTAATAAACTGATAAGTAATTCTCGCGAGATGCTCTGATTATGTACCCTCCTGGAGCGGATAGTTGTCGATAATTTTTTGGAGTACTGAAGTTTTTGCTCTGTTGGCAATAAGCTCCCTCGTCACTTCATGACTCGGGATCTTAATAATTAGCCAACACAAGCACTCACGGGTTTAATGGGAGTAAAAACTTTCGTGCTCCAAAAAATTATCGATAACTACCCTTGCACTCGGGATATTACTTGTGAAAACAACCCTACAGAAAACTTATTTTGTCTAGAGCCAGCCATTATGTTTGCAGAAGCCTTAGACATTTTCAGACTAAATCTTTTCGGTCTGGTCTGTCACATTCAAAAACGACCAGCCCTAAAAAGGCAAGGGAGAATTCACCTTAGGATGCTGAGGTTACTGCCACGTGGTGGCACATCTTGTTCAGTCCCAGCCTTTTAAAGCTATAACTAATTACTTACCTAATGCTCCATCCAGCTACAAATATTTGCACAACTGATATGGCTGAACTGGGGTGCCTAGAACGCAACTGACACTCTGGCGTGACTTTTAAGGTTTTACTTTTGGACTAGACAATGATTTCAGCCATTTACGTTTAAATTTAGCTGGAGACGACTCCAGTGAGAATAGATAGGGTCTGACTTTACGCTAACACCCGCCAGCATAAACATCCTGTACAATAAGTAATAGTTATAGCACCCCTGGCGAACTGTATCGGGTTTATCACCCGATGGGCGACATCCCGCACATGGCCAATCCGCGAGAACTACGCCAAGATGACGGCCGAGACGCCATCGAGATGTAGTTCGAGCGGATTGGCCAATTGTCGCCCATCGGCTCATAATTCCGATACAGTTCGCCCCGGGTGGTATAACTAATTTATCACACAGCCCCTAACTTTCGAAATGAAAAAGAAAACTGTTGGAGTAAATGGAAAGTTTGCCTTCATAGCTGCGTTATTTGTGCAAACATTATGTCGTCTGGTTTGCATAATAGGTTTGCATATAGGTTTGCGGCCAATATCACTTAAGCGGGAGGGAGTTTGCGTCTTCAGGGTAGGATTTTCTTTTTTCAAAACGGGGTAGGAAAATCGCTGTTTTTTTTAATTCAATGGACTGATGTCTATTATCATGTTGCACATAACGGAAACTTCATCATGTAAAAATTACGTTGTTCACCTCACAGTCACGTCATGTGACATCGTCCCACTTTACTGTGCATGGCATCCATATCGCGCACTGTAAAGTATAAGTGATATGGGATATATCGCTGATCGTTTTTAGCATTGTGAAAGTTATATAGGGGCCGTGCGATAAGCATATAAAGAGGGTGTCACACTCTAAACCCTGTCAAGGAATACACACATAAAAATGACGAAAAAAGGTATAAAAACAATTTAAAACCAGCTATACAATTTTTAGATTGCAGTTCGACAATGCTTTTTTTTTTTTTAAATGCTATACAGTGCGACCTAACCAAGAGAGCTAATTATGCCAAACGCTTACGACGCAATACAGTTCTACGATTATTGGGAACACACCACCTCTGATAAACACAGTCACAACTCTGAAATACCAGGTTGATAGGTGTACCAATGAAGCCTTATACGCGACATGGAAATTATAAACACTTGGCAAAAAAATCACACAAAAAAACGACAACTTTCACAATAAACACAAATCTCAATGGGTGGGCGAATAAAATCCGCCATTTTTTGCTTTTTAAAGTAAGAATATTAGAACAAGCTGGACCAAGTTTGTCATCCCATCTGCAGTCACTCATCGTTAACCTGCCACCTTGCCGGGTGTCAGTTAGCGTCAGTGACCACCGCTGGAACGCTAACTTGTTGGAACACTTATGTTGCAAAATAAACAAAAACGTTTCTTATACAAAATTCTTTTAAAAAAAAAACAAAAACAATGCTTTTTGGAGTAAGAACATTAGCATCTTATCTGTACCACGGTCAGATTTGTTTCATGCATGTGTTCAGGAATGCTTCATATTGGTCAGTGAAGTTTCATACTTTAAATGTATTTCACATCTGCAAAAGTGTGTTGCAAACGGACAGTGAAATTAACAAACATTTGTTAAAACTGGGACTTTTCACGTAAAACATCTAAAGGTCCTGCAAGTCAGCGCAAGCCAGGGAGGGCGGGAGACTACTTTTAAAGGTTTGTCGTGCTCCCAGCCAAAGCCATGGAACCTGGAAACAGACTACCAGTCGCCTTCATAAGCTATGGGATGGGATCTATTCTGACCTATGATGGACATTACCTCGATCCCTAACAAGAATTCCCGGTACGAATCCCTGGGTTTGCCTCCTTCCTTACTGGGCTTCTTGGTGTTTTAAAACTTCAGTAAGGTTCAAAACTGAGTCATTTCGTCGACATGAGCATTAGTTTTATCAGATGACTTAAGCCTCAGCAAAATTAATCGACAAAGTAACAATAATGTCTAGAGTGCCTACATAATTAGATCGTATAAATTAAGGCTACAACTCGTAAGCACTATTTAAGAGTTAAGCACCGCGCGTCTGGTAGGAGGGAAGAAATGAAGGAAAGTTTTTGGGACAGCATGCTTCTCGAAAGGGCAGCTTCGAAACCGCCTTGAGCCTCATTCATTTCCACCAGCATATAAATGAACATGGACGAATATAATAGAAGTGATCATTAGAAAAGAGGGGGGAGGAAGTGTTAACGGTGGGGGTGGGTGATTTGAGACACTTGATGCGCTGATTGAGTGAGCAAAGCGAACGAAAATCAGCGTTTATTAGCCAGTGTGCGCAAAAATTGTAAGAAACTTAATTGGGTCGAACATGGACATGCACATGAGCTACCATAACTAACCAGTGTTGCAAACCACGTATTCAACAACCGCGCTTCAACTTTTTTGTTCATTAAAAAAAAACACTTAAGTTTTTAGTGCATGCATTCATAATCTAATTAAAATTAAAAAAAAAAACCTAGGGCATACTCTGTGTGAGTTTCTTTTAAAGGCTCAAAAATAATGACAAAACTCACTTACAAAGAACGCAAACAAGAAAGAACGCTTCTGGGTTTGGAATCTTCTATAGAACACTGCACTTAGCTCAGGTGAACAGAATAAATTTACAACTATGCATATTAAAAGTATTTTCTAACTGAATAAAACCCCAAAATGCAAATTTCTAGTTCTAAAAGAAAAAAACTCCTTCAGTTTCTGCATTTGAATCCCGTAAACTATCAAACGTCAAATTGTAACTTATAAGTATAGGATTACCTGTAAGTGATCGATCCGCACGAGCTCCCAGGTCGTCAGAAAAATGGAAAGACTGCCACAGGTTGTGGGAATTATATACAGGAATACAAGCTGGAATGATAACAGGCTGTCAATATCAGTAACACAATTCATATTTACGACGTCAATACGGCTTAGTCAACTGATTAAAATCGAACATTGTTGACTTTTGGAGTGCCTGAGAATTTGGCAATGATGCAACCAGATTACACAACGATAGCGTAAATCACTCTCAACCAAATAGCTCTTTTTACACTCATTATAAATCCATCCTCACTAACGCATTGTGTTATCCATATCGCGGAATAATACGAAGAAGGACGTGAATTTTTCCAGAATTTCAGGCGAAAGTTGCATAGCTAAAGAATATCTCTCGTACTTCACGTTGATAATTAGGACGTAAAAATCTGAAGTATGTACGCAACTTGCCATCCTTTAAAGTTGTCTGGTATACTCCGAAAAACCTATCCTGCACACTAGGGCCTGGTGTAAATCATGATACCAAATTCCAACAAGCGGGAAATCAAACCAATATTTTTAAGAGTTTGATTTTGGGGGTGAAATATTTTTTGTCTTATTTCAGTACTCTGTATTTTGTTTTTGTACTTAATTGCAATAACACAAAGAGTCGGCTCACAAAAACAACAAATTTCACTAAGAGACTGGGAGTCTTTCATTGCAAGAAGAGTTAAAACAAAGTGCAGGTCGTGAGTTTTTTTTTTTAATTACAGGGCGTCCACAAATTACTCATCCCATAAAGAAATTAAATAAAAAACAAAACATGAGATATTGAAAAACGGCAAAATGGCAACTGTTTATTAACTCAAAAAGTTTTTTTTTTTGCCAAATTCCTGGTGAAGATAGCCTCTTGATAAACCTCCACATACGCCCGTTTTATTGCTCGGAGAATACAGCAGTCTAACATCGATTTCTCCCCAAACGTTTTTCAGCATGCCTGCTGATACCGTGTGCATTACATGGATGTCCTGTAATTCCTACACATTAGTTACCTTTCTTGCAAATACCTTGTCTTTTATGAACGGTTACTCTCAGCAAGACGCCCCCCCCCCCCCCCGCAACTGGGGCCGACAAATGCGTGATTACCTCGACACAAACCGTAGGATCGGTTGGGACGGTCCAATAGCTTGGCCACCAAGGTCCCCTAGACTTTTTCTTGTTTTTTAGTTTTTTAGTTATAATTAACAATTGGCAACATCTGTTTTCTTTCTCTTTTTTTTTAAATTTAATTTCTTGATGGGGTGAATAATTTGAGGACACTCTGTATGTCTTGGTAATGCGCCAAGATTACTGGTTAATCTAGACACATGCTGGTGTGTCGCTAACGAGTAGATGATCGGCCAAGTGCATGAGATTAATCGTGAGCAATTTCAGATTCATTGGGTAGATTAACATCATTAACCTCGAGAGGAGCAATTGTAGGGGAACATGCTGATTGAGTGAGCGAATAACAATTATGGGAACGAAAAATCAGCGTTTGTTAGCCAGTGTGCGAAAAATTAGACTGAAGAAACTTAAGCATGTGAAGCATGGACAAACAATACACCGAACGGTGTCAATTTGGCAGATGTGACGGCTAATTGGGCAATGGCAAATGTGAAAATTTACACACATAAACTTCCTCCAGAAAAAAAAAAAGTAAAGATGAAGATAAGCCCTTTTGTACATTCAGATTCCTATGAAAGTTGCGGTATCCACCCAAAACCATAACTGGTGTAAGAGAAGCCGCCAAGTTTCCTAAAAGGCTCGGCCTTTGAAAGTAGTGATATCATCCATTCAGGGAAAGGTCGCCAAGGTTAATCCTACTAATTAATCCGTCCAAATTAATCGCACTGAAAGAACGTTAAATGAAAACGTGAAGACCGCCATCAGCAGCAGCAATGTTTTAGTTTTCAATTAACTTTGGAACTATTATTCAGTGCGATTACCTTGGCTAATAGGATTAACCTTGGTGGAGTTTATGAGGTTGAATGATGCCACTATACCGTCAAAGGCCGACCATTGTGGGAAACCTGACGGCTTCTCTTATACCAGTTTTGGGTGGATTTTGATAACCATATGAAACTTGCCAAAAAATGTCAGTAACAATCTCTGTTTTTACGTATGAAGTGTGTACGAAAAAGTCACTATATTCTGGCCCTAGCAAAGACGAAGGACACAGCTCCAGCTGAACTCTTAAATTTTGTGCCACGCAACTGCAAATACATTTGTGGTGGTACTTGTAAATGCCATACAACAGGTCTTCGTTGCTCTACAATGTGTGCACACTGCAAGGGCTTATTCTGTACTAATTACGATCTACCCCAAAACAAAACTTGTGAAGGAATCCCGCCAAGCTTTACGGCCGTGTGAAGTCGTGATACCAAACGCCAAGCTCTTTCGCCAAGCTAATCCCACCGAGTAATAGTTCGAATGTTAAATGAAATATCTGAAAATTGCTTACTGCGCAATTTTCAGTTATTTCATTTAACGTTTGAAGTCTTAGTCGGTGGGATTAGCTTGGCGAAAAAGCTTGGCGTTTGATATCACGACTTAGCACGGCCGAAAAGCTTGGCGGGATTTCTTAACAAGTTTTGTTTTGGGGTAGATCGTAATTAGTACAGAATAAGCCCTTGCAGTGTGCATATTACATTACATTACATTTTGAGCACAGTAGTCACCTAATGATCAGTATTGCTTAGTATTGCAGTATATCCTTGCAAATGCACTGATTTAATGTTCAGTTTGGCATTTTTGCATAAAAACAATTTTTAAAACAATGTAAAACAATCAATTTGGTCGTTTGCAGCTCCCTTTCCCCTGAACCACTTGACCAATTAGAAGAGACCATATGAAAAAGGCACATCTCCAGAGCAATACCTGTAAAATGAGCTAATAACCAGCTTTATTCACCACATGGAAGAATTTATTTTCGTGATACAAAAAACAGCGTTACTAGTAACTAGTAGCCAGTAGTAATTAGGCAAATATCAATGTTATTCACGTCGTTTTTTCAACAAGAAACCGTTAAGCTGTGTCACTGACAGTTACTTTTATGTTGTCAGGTGACCAAAGTCTCCCGATCCAACGAGTTTCAGCCTTTTCTATCGCTTTGTTATTTATCCTCAGATGGCGGAAAACACAACGTGCCTAGTGGTCGCCTTGCTCATATATATATTTTTTTATCTGGATGTTATCGTTTATCTTGGCGTGCGACACACTAGCTTGTGTCTTGATTTGTCACTAGTTAGTATAATCATATCAAAAACCAAAACTGGTAAAAGGGGTCGCCAAGTTCCGAATGGTTCGGCCCTTCAAAGGAGTGATATCAACACACCAAAACATTCGCCAACTTAATGGCACCGAATAATACTTTGGACGTTAAATGAAAACCTGACCATTGCTACCGAAAGTAGCAATGTTCTAGTTTTCATTTAACCTTCGAACTATTAAGCGGTGCGATTAACTTGGCGAATGTTTTGGTGTGTTGATATCACTCCTTTTTTTTTAATCGTGTATTTACTCAACTCCACTACCGTGCAGATGAGTAATAAAGTGCCACGTCTACAAGAAATTGGTTTTCAACACTTTGCTACTACCTTTTGCCTATAGGCCGAACCATTCTCAACTTAGTCACCTCTTTATAGGTTTTTGGTTTAGTTTTAATTTTGTTGTAATTTGTTTTATTTAGTTTTGGTGTGTTGATATTACACCTTTGAAGGGCCGAATCATTCTCAACTTGGTGGCCTCTTTACCAGTTTTTGTTTTGTATATTTTGCTTTGTTTTTACAGTTGGTTTATTTATCGTGAATAGGACGTGAATACAATTCCTTCGCAACGTTGTTTAGTTTTATCGAGATATACTAGTGTGTGTCTAGGCATGCACATCAGTATACACGTTGTCATTGTCCGAACTTTGGCCGTCCAATGAAAGACGATGCCGACAATACTAACAATGGTTATAACAATATTTTCGTACTTACGTGCCCTCCCACGCCATCCCCATTACGACCGCAGGCTTCAAACCATGAAAGGTACGCAGTTCGTAGTGTACTGCACCCATTCACCCAATTTCACAGTTGGAAGCCTTCCCGATATCTCGGTATCGATGAATAATCACCCTATGGGATTTAACATGGGGATGAGCGGACTAGCTAGTTAGTAACTAGTACCACATTTTCATCGTTATTGAGGGTCATATTTTACATTGAAAGCAGCTTAGCTGGCATTCCTACACGAGTTAATTTTTGTTAGGTGGGTCATTGCTCTCGATTTCAGCACAATTTAAGCTTTTGTACCGCATTATTATTTTTCCCCAAGTACCTGAAATGTGCCCAACTATGCTTCAAGATATTAGACACTGATGCTATGGCGTCGCGCTACAATAGTTTACAACATCGATAATTGAATTGATGTGATGTTGGTTGTGGTGTTTGTTGCCTAACTTGGCGCGACACACTAGCGTGTGTCTATATAGTCTTAGTAACAGTTTAGTATTAAACAATTGTTTCAGCGGTACTTCTCAATGGGTTATTGTATTACGTAACCATGACCATCTAGACACACGCGTGTCGCGCCAAGTCAGGCAACAACCATAATAACAAACATCACATCAGTTATATTGTCGAGGTTGTAAACCATTGTAGCGCGGCGCCATAGCGTCAGTGTCTTATATCTTGAAGCATAGTTGGGCACATTTCAGGTACTTGGGGAAAAATAATAATGCGGTACAAAAGCTTAAATTGTGTTGAAATCGAGAACAATGAGAGCTAGCTATCTAATTCGCTCATCCCCATGTTAAATCCCATAGGGTGATTATTCATCGATACCGAGATAACGGGGAGGCTTCCCGCTATGAAATTGGACGAATGGGATGGCGTGGAAGGGCGCGCAAGTACGAAAATATTGTTATAACCATTGTTAGTATTGTCGGCATCGTCTCTCATTGGACGGCCTAAGTTCGGACAATGAGAACGTGGATACTGACGTACGTGCCTAGACACACACTAGTGCATCACGATAAATCTAAACAACGTTGCAAAGAAATTGTATTCACGTCCAATTCACGAAAAATAAACCAACTGTAAAAACAAAGCAAAATAAACAAAGCCAAAAACTGGTAAAGAGGCCACTAAGTTGAGAGTGGTTCGGCCCTTCAAAGGAGTGATATCAATACACCAAAACTAACTAAATATTGTAATACAAATTACAACAAAATTAAAACATAACCAAAAACCCATAAAGAGGTGACTTAAGTTGAGAATGGTTCGGCCTATAGGCAAAAGGTAGTAGCAAATTGTTGAAAACCAATTTCTTGTTGACGTGGCACTTTATAGTACACATGTGCACAGTAGTGGAGTTAAGCCTATACACAATTTAAAAAAGGAGTGATATCATATCAAAAACCAAAACTTGTAAAAGGGACCGCCAAGTTCCGAATGGATCGACCCTTCAAATGAGTGATATCAACACACCAAAACATTCGCCAACTTAATCGCACCGAATAATACTTCGGACGTTAAATGAAAACTTGAACATTGCTACCGAAAGTAGCATTGTTCTAGTTTTCATTTAACATTCGAACTATTAAGCGGTGCGATTAACTTGGCGAATGTTTTGGTGTGTTGATATCACTCCTTTGAAGGGCCGAACCATTCGGAACTTGGCGGCCCCTTTTACCAGTTTTGGTTTTTGATATGATAAACGTATAACACGGAGGCTATGCGTTACCGCAAAAGGGGCGATATTTTGAAACCTATTGGTGCTACAACCTTAAACAAGGGTTAGGTATTTTTATTATAGTACGTACTACAAATTCTATAACGGAATGAAAGGTGAAAATGTTAGTTTTGGACTCTATAATTAGCAATACTTAGCGATTTTAAACCTTTTTTTTTGTTTGTTTTTCTGTTATAGTAACGTATAATGTTTAAGTGATTTTCTTATCTAACTACAGTTGTTCCTTGAAGTTTTATGAATATTTTGCGGCCTCAAATTAAAACTGAGCCACTGGTTGCGGAGATACAGGCATTAACGTGAATGTACTGCACATTTTCCAAGATGGCGGAGTTTCCCGGTGTCGGAAGACATGAGAGACCATCCTATGTTGTAGAGGGAGTTAACATCTGTGACATATATGAATATCGAAAGTTTACTAATTTGGCCTTGGTCGGACCCTATATTGCCTGGACTAGAAGTTTCCTTACCATCTCCCTCGTCTCAAGAGCCCCAACCCTCTCCCTAAACAGCAGCCCACCTCCCCAATCCCCCTGTAACAACCTTCCCATCCCTTTTTACTGTTCTCCTTCCGGTATCTCTCCATTGAAGTTGTTTTACTCAGTTCCCTCCTCCATCTTTCCACCTCTACTTCCTGAATGCCTTTCCTCCATACCCCTCCAAAGCCCTCCCCCATCCCATTACATACTTCCCCGCCAACATCCTCGTCCTATTCACCCACTTCGTGCTGCCCCACCGCGTAATGTTTCCAGTAATGTCAACAGAGGACGCCACTATAGCCGATCAGAAAGACTGTTTGTCAATGCTGTTTTGAGGACTCTCGTCGATCAATAAAAGAGAGATCTCGTGGAACAACTGCGCTGTTGTCTCTGGTTGGCTACTTTGATAATTCGTAATAATTTAGGCTTCTTCGTCTCTTTTATATCATAGCAAAAACCAAAACTGGTAAAAGGGGCCTCCAAGTTCCGAATGGTTCGACCCTTCAAAGGAGTGACATCAACAAACCAAAACATTCGTCAAGTTGATCGCACCCACTAATAGTTCGAAGGTTGAATGAAACATTTCGGTAGCAATGTTCAGGTTTTCATTTAACGTCCAAAGTATTATTCGGTGTGATTAACTTAGCGAATATTTTGGTGTGTTGATATTACTCCTTTGAAGGATCGAACCATTCGAAACTTGGCGGTTCCCTTTACCAGTTTTGGTTTTTGATATGATATCACTTCTTTTTTTTCTTTAATTGTGTATTAGACTCAACTCAACTAGCCTGCAGATGTGTAATAAAGTGCCACGTCAATAATAGCTTGAGTGGTAATTTTCTAATATTTTGATGTCATATCATTCCTTTGAGAGGCCGAACCATTTTCAACTTAGTCGCCTCTTTATCAGTTTTTAGTTTTGTTTTAATTTTTTGGCTTTACTTTGACATTTTGTTTGATTTTCGTGAACTGGACGTAGACACAATTTCTTTGGCAACATTGATTAGGTTTCTGACGTCATCCTAGCATGTGTCTAGATACGCACTTCAGTATACACGTTGTCATGGTCCGAACTTTGGCGGTTCAATCAGAGACGATGCCAACGATACTAACAATGGTTAAAACAATTCTTTCGTACTTACGCGCCCTCCCACGCACGCCATTCCCGTTACACCCTTAGGCTGTAAACCAGAAAAGGTATGCAGTTCGTATCGTACTGCAGCCATTCGTCAAATTTCGTAGCTGGAAGCCTTCCCGCTATCTCGGTATTGGTGAATAATCACCCTGTGGGAATTAACATGGGGATGAGCGGACTAGCTCAGAAACCAGTAACTAGAAACTAGTCACTATTCGCAACGTTAGTGAGGGTCAAATTTTGCATTGAAAGCCGCTTAGCTGACATTCCTACACAAGTTAAATTTTGTCAGGTGGGTTCTCCATTTTATATACTACAATCTAAGCTTTTGTACCGTATTATTATTTTTCTCCAAGTACCTGAAATGTGCCCAACTATGCTTCAGGATATAAGACACTTACGCTATGACGTCGTGATACAATGGTTTAAGTCCTCGACAATTGAATTGATGTGATGTTTGTTGCCTAACTGGGCGTGACACACTAGCGTGTGTCTAGATTAATTTTTTCGGATCGAGATGGTCTCGTCATGATTCCGATCATCAATTTTTATTTTGGCCGCACCGACCGGCCGCACCGACTAGTAATTCAGTGCTAGAATCCCGAATTTTTCGGCTATGTTTCCATTTTCGTTTGGGTTGGTTATTCCCTCCAATTTAATACCATTCAGTTTACGCCTCAATGATTTATTACCTTACGTCTGAACGAGTTAATTAACCCATTTATTGGATGCCTAAACAAATGATGTCCGTTCAGAGTATATGATTCAGCATGGCTTTTTCTCCGTGCGAACTTTCAAGACTCCTCAGTGATACTCAGTGGTACTCAGTGATACTCAGTGATACTCCTCAGTGATACTTTTGGCTCAGTGATACTCCCAGTGGCGCTTTTAAAAGTCAACAGCTATTCGTACACGTTGTACACCACAGCTAACTGCATATTGCGTCACAAAAATGGAGGCAAACAGGCATGTTTTGAATTATACATTTATTTATTTGTGGGGTGTACCATTAAATTCAGAAACAAAAGTAAAATTGTTAAGAAAAAACCGTTAAAATAATTTGAAAACTGTTAAAATACTTTTAAAAACTGTTAAAATACTTTTAAAAACCGTTAAAATACTTTAAAAAAAACTGTTAAAATAGTGGTAAAAAATTGTTAAAACAGTGGTAAAAAACGTAAAAATAGTGGTAAAATAGCGTTAAAGAATACCGCCCATATACTTTAAAGGTATTACCAATAATACAACGTCCTATAATTGCAAATTTACAGGATTTTTAAATAACAGTCTGATCACATTCCATGACGTTTGCAAGTTTACAAAAAAAATCCAAGTCCCACTCTTGGTCCTTGCGATGACAGGGCCACAACAACACACACTATAACATATTCATCAAGAAAGATCATTCTTAACTTTTATGAAAATTCAAGAGGGCAGCCAAAGATGGCATCCCAAGAACGGCTTACGGCAGTTACGGCCAGCCGCTTGAATCTATTCGAATGAAATTTGATAAGGATACTTCTCGAAATAAGGATGAAAGAGACATTTTCTTGATTTTATACCAGATTATAAAAAAAAAAAAAATGGCGGTTCAAATAACTTTCTAAAAAAACAGTTTTTAGCTTTTAACTTCTAAGTCGTTCATCAGACTGCATACAAAGTGGTGACGAAGAGTCACAATAACATAATATACACCAAGAAAGGTCCTTTTCACCTTTTAAGAAAATTCAAGATGGCATCCCAAAATGGTGTTCGCAAACACGGTTTACGGCAGTTAAGGCAAACGTGTGAACCGATCTAATGAAATTTGGTAGGCAATTCGACTGGACGACGACCGTACTTGATTTTATACCGGTTGATAAAAATCCAAAATGGCTGCCCAAAATGGCGTCCAAAACAGAGGTTTGGGGCTTGCAACTTCTAAATTGTTCTTCGGAATGAACACAAATTGGTAACGAATATTCATAATAGCATATTCATAAAAAGTGCGCTATTCAAGTTTTGTGAAAATCTAAGATGGCAGCTGAAAACGGCATTCAAAAAGAATGGAATTTGGCTTTCAGCTTCGAAACCAATTGTCAGACTGAACGTAAGCTAGTTACGATTAAAAGTCCGAATTAACTGAAAGGTCTCATTTAAGTTTATTATTTATTAATATTATTTTTTTTTACAAATACAAGATGGCTGTCTAAAATGGCGTGCAAAATAATTTGTAGGAATATTCTATGAATTGCGGCTGAAGCCAACGTAAGAATGTGTTTGGGTAGTGAGGAGAGCGAGGTTTACTATTCGCATAACTATTAGCTTATATTTTAAGGTTTTTTTCTTCTTGCCTTTAATTATTGGGTTTTATTATAAGAAAGCCATCGCTTTGGCGTAATAGTGCACCAATTATTGTGAATGCATTTTAGTTACCATAATGTTTGTTGCTGTAGTGTTCAATCCAAGTGAAACCTTGCTGATGTAGTCAATTATTAGACACATAACTCAAAGTAAACCATTGCAACCGCCAAAAATGCTGCTCATTAATACAAGCGGATGCAGCGATTACTTTCGGACCACTATCGCTGCGTACGTCCGGTTTATTTTTATCCCCGTCTAACTAATTTTTGGATGCTGAATCTACTGGTGATAACCGTTTGTCACTATCTGATGCCGTTCCATAAATAATGGGCTCACTTGTCGGTCACTTCCGGCCACTTATGGCAACATCTACTTCTAACTTCCGTTTTTTTCTTAATTCGTTCTAACTAATTTTTGGACGCTGGATCGAATGGTGAAAACCGTTTGTCTCTATCTGGTACCGTTCCGGAGTTGAAAAAGATGACGGACGGACGGACAAAATCCTCGCTCCGCCCCGTCGCCAGCCCTGGCTAAACTATATCGCTGAAAAACTAATCCTTATCGTCATTTATCACGAAATTTGTGGAACATGAACATTCACTCTAATTTGAACTACGTAACGCTGGTGTAGCAAACCACTCAATACAGAATCTTCCCCTTTTTAGTCTTTTGTATACACCACTTCAAACCACCCAATACAGAGTCTTCCTCTTTTTAGTCTTTTATATACACCACTTCAAATCACCCAATACAGAATCATCCCCTTCTTCGTATTCTGGTGGAAAGTTAAAACGGCTGAGAAGACTGTAGCAACAATATTGTCTTCTCAGCCGTTTTGGCTGTCCAGAAGACGAAAAAGGGGATGACTCTGTATTGAGTGATTTGAAATGGTGTACAAAATAATAAAAAAAAGGGGGAAGACTCTGTATTGAGTGGTTTGCTACACCAGCTTTCAGTAGTTCAAATTAGAGTGCATCTTCCACAAATTTCGTGATAAATAACGATTAGTTTTTCAGCGGTGTATTCTGAGCAGGGACGGCGACGGGGCTGGGGCGATGTAATTTATACACAGGGCCTGCGAAGGGAAATAGGAGGTGGGGGGGGGGGCAATTTGTATCGGGCCCGGGAAATTTCGACTTTAGCGCAGTTGATCACCTACGCCCAGTACAGTCAGTCTATAGTGTTTCTTAAGTGAGGTACACGTACACAGAGCTAAAGTAGCTCCAAAAAAGCTTTTTTGCCGCCAAAACCTAAGAGGAGGTCACCACATCCAGTTTGTATCAGTCCTGGGTAATCCTGTTCATCTGACAGTTGACAACTAGCAACTTAAAAAATTAGTCATGCCTTTCAGTCTTCTTGTAACTGTACTTTGCATCGTGCTAAGAATGTCCGGTGTTGTCCTTCTCCCGACACATTTTTTATTTTTTTTAGCAGTCCCACTAGGTTCACTGTCAGTGACTTTTTGTCCTTGCATATCCTGTTGCTCCTGCAACGAATTCGTATTTATTTATTTACGTATTTATTATATTTATATCCAATCCATATAAAAGATGCCCATTTTATTGGATTGGGTTAATGATGCCTAAATCAATTAAGTTTCCACACCATCTCCCTCGTCTCAAGAGCCCCAACCCTCGCCCTAAACAGCAGCACACCTCCACTTCCTCAATGGTTTTCCTCCACCCCCTAAGCTCTCTCCATCCCATCACGTACTTCCCCGCTAGCCTCCTCGTCCTATCCATCCTTTCGTGCTGCCCCATCGTGTAATGTTTCCAGTAATGTCAACAGAGGACGCCACTATAGCCGATCAAAAGGACTGTTTGTCAATGGTGTTTTGAGGACTCTCGTGGATCAATAAAAGTGAGAGCTCCTGGAACAACTGCGCTGTTGTCTCTAGTTGGCTACTTTAATACATCGTAATAATTTAGGCTTCTTCGTCTCTTTTATATTCATTTTTCCGGATCGAGAGGTTCTCGTCAGGTCTCGTTTCGTCTGGAGAATCATCAATTGTTATTTTGGCAGCACCGACTTGCCTTTTCTCGTTGTGAACCAAAGACGGAGTAATGTTGTGCTAGAATTCCGAATTTTTCGTCTGTATTGACATTTTCGTTTGGTTGGTTATTCTCTCCAAATAATGCCCATTTGAGCAATATCATGACCTGATGTAACAATGGTTTCGTATTTTCGATGCCCGCAAAACGGGGCATTATGTTCAACAATGGTTAAAGCATTGTTGAACCATTGTTGATAACAAAACGCAACAATGTTACACAAAGATGTCATTGTTATTGCTTGTTTGCTGAATAGATCCCTGCTTGTGTTTACGGATTCCCATTCGATTCCGAAGTACCCATCACCGTTTCTGCCAACGACGAATAGTCCATTCAGGCAACTTCTCTTATAACATTTTTTAAAGAGAAGTTGACTGAAGGGGCTATTCATCGTTGCGTTTTTCTGCGAAATGAACGGTGATGGGGTACTTCGGAATCGAGTAGCAATACAGAAAAAAAAGCAGAGAACCTTTGTAGGGAACTGGGTTATTCGTAGTGGAATAGCCCATTGCTTGTGCGTTGACAGATGCTTTCGAAATGTAGAACAGTGATGCGGTACGACAATAAACGTGTAATTACAGGACGGAGAGCCAAATGGGCTCGATTAGTGATACATAAACGTGTATTTGAAAGCTCTACATTTAACAAATAGATTAAAAATAATGAAAAACAGGTTTAAAATGACACGTTTGTGTGAGCATGGATAGCTGCCTTGGTAACCTGAAGTTGAGGAACAACTGGGATGAATGCCCATTGGTTGGGAGGCAACTTCATCGGGTAGGTTGAGAGCTATCCACCAACCATAGTTATCAGACTGGTGGGAGATTTCAAGTGGGAACCGCGTTGGAATGTGGGAAATGTGTAGGAATAAGAAATAAACATTATTCATAAGTAAAAGTATTAAAAACAAGTATTCGTAAGCATAAATTCGCTTGTGTCAATACCCCTTCGGCAAACAAGGGAAATGGGAGTTTCTCCATTCATCCAACAACGATAAATTTGTTTTGTTTATACTCATAAATGTATGTAATCATTAAAAACAAACATTAATAGGCAAAATATTTGCTTGTGTCATTGCCTTCTAGCTTGATTCCGAACGACTCCCTTCAGACAACAACAAAACTATTCCGTCTACAAACTTTCCCTGCTACATTGTTGGCAGAAGCCACTAGACGTTTTGCAAAAGGCCTTTTGGAACGGCGTAATCAACATTGTTGCACTCGCAATCCCATTGCGAACCAAGCGTTCTGTTGCCGAGTGGGACGCTCTGTTCGGGTGGACACCAGTGGGCGTCGGTTAAGCCAGGCCATTGATCGTAGTGACCTGCGAGTGGTACATGACGGGACGCCGACCTTCTGTCGGTGGCAGCAGGGTACTGTGCAGGAATCTGTACTGGACTTCTTCCTTTGTTCCCCGAAGATTGAGAAGTTTTTCTGTTGCATTGTGTCTGATGATCAGCGTGGCAGTGACCACTTTCCAGTGGTCCTGCAGCCCCTGGCATCAGCGAGTGTGAATAGGCGTGCTTGCACGAGGAGGAGACCTCAGGTATCTAGTAGAATTGTGGAGGACTGGCTTGCTGCGAGCAGAGTTGCCGTTTTGAGTCGGAGCAGAAGTTGTCGGCGAGGGGCTTCATCCAGGGCTCAACCAGACTGGTGGACCACACTCTGTCCGTGTGCCATTCCCGATCATCGTCAGGCATTTAGCCGTTGGAAAAGGAGGCCGTGTGATATGACCTGGCTAGCGTATCGAGGGACTGTTAAGGAATCGGCTTTCATTATCCGTAAGGAGCGTGATGAGTACCCCGATAGGGTATGTGGTCAGGTGTGCTCTACTTCTTCACTTACTCTTGCGTGGCGCATCGTGGCTCGCAGTTCCAAGCAGCCATCGCAAATGTGGGTGCACGATCCGAGCAGTGGCTATAATGCTGTCCTGCGGGGGGAAGCCATGGCCGACGCCTTTTGCGAACGTTTTGCTAGCGTGTATGCTCTCCCAGCGGGTGCTCCGCCTCCTGCGGCAGGGCATTGCACTGTGGATGGGTCTTCATCTCACCAGCCTTTCAGTGTGTTTGAGTTTTCTTCTGCACTTGGTAAATGTCGTGATAGCAGTGCCCCAGGGATTGATGGCGTCTCTTACAAAGCGCTGCATGGTCTTGACTCTGCCGCGGTCGGTGACACTGTCGCTCTCTTTCGTAAGGTCTTTTGCAGCGGTCTGGTTCCGGCCGCGTGGCTCTTTACCATCTTTATTCCCCTTCACAAGCAAGGGTTCCCGAGGTCGCTCGTTGCGAATTATAGGCCGATCTCTCTGTTGTCAAATGTGCGTAAGGTCTACGAGCGAATGCTTGTGAAAAGGCTGGAATGTAACCTTGAATACTATGACTGCCTAGTGCAAACTCAATTTGGATACAGGACTGGGCGTAATGCTAAGGATGCGGTTATGTATCTGCTGTCGGGCATTTTTGAGGCGTGGACCCAAGGTCTTTGTGTGGTCGCTGTTTTCCCTTGACTTCAAGGCCGCCTATGATACAGTTAACGTAGACTGGGTGCGGCATGGTCTGGTCGCGATGGGAGTGGGCCATGGCCTTGTTAAGGCGATCTGCGCTCTCCTGGGGGTTCGCAGTTTTGACACTCGCATTCTGGCTTTTGGTGTGCGGTAGCGAATTCTAGCAGAGGACTCCGGCAAGGCAGTTGCCTCAGCCCACTCCTCTTTGCTGTGGCAATTAACGATGTTTTGATGGAGGTCGGCGCCATGAACAACGTAGTCTGCTATGCTGACGACGTTGCTCTTTGGTTCGCAGGCGATGATCCGGCTCTGTGCTGTCAGAGGACAGAGGCTGCGGTCGCGCATACCTCTGCGCTCCTTTCTGCTCGCAGCCTTCTCCTGGCCCCAGCGAAGACGGAGCTTGTTATTTTTTGTAGGTCTCGTTCTCGGCGACTCACCCCCTTGTCGATATCTGTTGGGAGTAGCATTGTTACTCAGGCTTCGTCGGTCAGGTACCTCGGAGTCATCTTGGATGAAAGGCTTGAGTGGAACATGCATGTTGCGTCTCTGCGTGAGAGACTGCGGTCCCGCTGTGCGGTGCTCAAAAGGCTCTCGCGAATGCGGGGTGTGAAGCGGGGTCCCCTCTGTGCTGTCTACAGGTCTTTTGTGAGGGCTGTCCTAGATTATCACCTTCCGTTCCTGTTCCATGAGAGGAGACATGTGTCATCCCTGCAGGCTGTCGTGAATGACTGTCTGCGTCTCGTCACAGGCTGCCTTGTGACTACTCCGGTTCAGGCCCTGTGGGTAGAGGCTATTGATCCGCCACTTCATATTAGGGCCGCTGAACTGTTTTGCACACTTGCCTTGTGCAATGTGAGCAGGGGCAGAGGGGACTGTGTTGGGAGGATGTTGGTTGACTACAGTGCTCTCCCGACTGTTCTGCTTGCTGCGCTGGGTCCTTTGGGGTCTGCTGCCGAGTCTATACGGCTGATGCATTCAGTCTCTCTGCGGTGCGTGTCTCGTGCCGTGCCGTTCTGCCCCTGGGTGTGGGCTCCATCTTTAATTGATATTTTTTCGGGGCGACATGTCACTGACTGTGATGTTTTTTGCGACGCGTCTTACTGTGCCTCGACTGGCATAGGAGGGGTTGGTGTTGCGATCCCGTCTTTGAAGGTTTTTCGTGGAAGGAGGCTCCAGTCGGTCTCCTCCACTACGGTGTGCGAGCTTTGTGCCATCTCTGTTGCGCTGGATGAGGCACTTGATATTCGACTTCCGTCGTATACCATCTGCACGGATTCGCAAGGAGCGGTCGCTTCTCTTCGGCGTGCCATCGAACATCTGGACTTCGGTGATCCGATCCTTCTGGAAGTGTGTCTGAAGCTGCATGCGGCATCTAGAACTGGTTATGTGGGTCTCCGGTGGGTGAGGGGTCACTGCGGGACCGCTGGTAATGATTTGGCTGATGGCATAGCCAGGGCGGCGGTGCACTCAAGCGAAGATCCAATTATCCCGGTCTCCCACCCTAGATCCAGGCGTCGGACCGTGCGTTCGTGGTTCCTGTCCGTCTGGGACAGGGAGTGGGAGTGGGAGGGAGTGCAGCCGCCACGAATCGTGTTTTATACGCTCTTCAGCCTCGCTGTTCTTTTGTGTCTCCTCTTGATGGGTTCTCGCTGCCGGCGTGCAGCGTTCTTTCCCGTCTCCGCACGGGTCACTCTCTTCTTGCGGCCCATCGGCACCGGATGGAGTGGTCTGTGTCTGACGGATGCCCTTGGTGTGGTCTCCCGCAGACACCGGAAATTTGCTCCTTGATTGCATGGGTCTACTCTACTTCCAAACTGCCTTGGAGGGCTTTCTTCGTCCGAATCGGTGTTTAGGTGGTTTACTCTCTCTTCACCACTCTGCAGCGTCACGGGCCAGGCTAAGGGCAGTGGTGGTATATGTAAAGAAGCTGGGCGTTCGTGTCTGAGTTTCCTACTCCGTCTTCCACTTCCTGTGTTTCTATTTTCTACTTCCCGCTCCCCTGGTGGTTGATGTGACCCCTAGTTGGTTCGGTTGCAATTTGCTTTTGCGTTTGCTGTGTATTGCTGTTTAGGTTAAGTTTAGCTGATGTAGCAGGACGCGTGGCTGCGGGCCAAGGTCTTAATAAACGCATTCATTCATTCCATTGCCAAGGAATTTGATGTTGAAGCGGCGCTCGTATTTTTCCATCGCAGGATGAATGGGCATTACAATGGCTAATAACCGATAACCTCGCGAAATTATAAAACAATGCCCGCGAGCGCTGGCGAGCCCTTGTGACACTGTTTTATAAAGCCATCGGTTTTCGGTCATTGTCCCTTAATTAAAAACCATTCAGTTTACGTCTCAATAATTATAATATTCGTCCGCTATTCTTGTCATCTTTTTCACTCATTTAGTGCTCTTAATAACAAACAAACAAAAAATAAATAACAAATTAAATAAACAAATTAGGTACATATTTCACCCTCTGTTGGGATGGTCCCACACCACCAACAAGTAAATCTGGAAACTGCAGTGAAAACTTGGGGCCGTCTATAGACGATTTCGTCTAGATGGTCCCATACGGACTTTCACTGCAGTTTGTGGATACTTCGTCGGGAGTTTGCTTATTTGTTTTCTTACTGCATCTTATTTTCCCTTTTACCCTCAAGTATTAACTGCGTAGAGTCCACCCTCATCATAGGACTGATATCTAGGAGGCAATATGGTGTGCACTCCCATTATGTCTTGTTGAAGTTTTATGCTCGTGAACATCAGCGAGTGATTTAAGACTTTACGTAATAAACCAAATGCTCCTCCAAGAAGTTAATATCCAATCCATATAAAAGCTGAACGTGTTAATTAACCAATTTATTGGGAGTGGGTTAAGGATACCTAAACAAACGAAGTCCGCTCATGGTATCGATACATGTTAAGATTCAGCATGGCCATGCGGTCTTTCAAGAGCCCATTAAAGTCACGGCGATTTGGCTCTCAGTGACGTAAGAAAGGACCGTATACCCCCAGTAAACGATAGCCAGATTTGGTCTTTTAAAACTCAACAGCTATTCGTACCCGTTGTACAACACAACTGACTGCATAATGCATCGCAAAAACGCAGGCAAACGGCCATGGTGATATACATATATGTTTTGAAGAGATTTCTTTATTTTTGGGGTGTAACATTAAATTCAGCAACAAATGTAAAATAACGGTCAGAAACCGTTAAAATAGTGGTAAAACAGCGTTAAAGAATACCGCCCATAAACGTCCTACAGCTGCAAATTTACGGGATTTTAAGTAACTGTTGATTGCATTCCATTACGTATGCAAGTTTACAGAAAAAGAACACATTCCCATTCCGACGCTTGGTCCTTGCGATGACGGGGTTTAATAACAACAACACACACGATATTTAGGTCCCGTTCAGGGACCATCGCCCCCCCCCCGCCCCCCAAAAAAATAAGAAGACGCACGGCAATGTAAAAAACGATACAAAAAACTTTCTATTGTTAACAAACCAACCTTCGGAACGGCAATGCAGTTTAACATTTTCTTAATTTTGTCTACTTTCAGGCTTGTTTGTGACCATCTACTAATTGGCGGAGCGAGCGAGCGAAGCGTAGCCTATAACGGACACCAAATTGCAAAATGTTGGTTGGTTGGTCCGTTGGTCCGTTGGTTGCACATTTTTAAACTGGGTGGAGCCCAAATGAAAGATCGGATTGGAATGAAATTTGGTACAACGCTTGATACCCCAAACAGTATTGCTGAACCAAAATTTGACGTAAATCGAACAATTATTACGGGAGAAATAACAAATTTTCGAATTTATTTCTAACACTTACCATTGTAAATTTGGAATCGTGAATAGTTAAGGAATTCCGACGAACCATACACTGTGCTGCTGGTAATCAAGTGAACTTTAAAAAAAACGCCAAAATAAATCATCGTAGCTTCCTTACAGCTAACTATCTTTTTTGACATAACTCAACGAAATAATAACATTTGATCACAACACTTTAACCACTAGAGGAAGACAAGCAAATAGGAAAAAAACCAGAAGGATTCGTTAACGACTCACATTCGTTTCATGTAAAAAAGAATGCTTGCAGGAATTCAGCCAACATGGCAACCAAAGTGGCGTTGACACTATCAACGGGAATCTCAAATTTGAAACATCAAATCGCCGCTGCAGGAGGAAACCGTTAATATAATACGACAGTACACAGCAGACTACTTATTTATATCACAACACAGAACAATAATTTGGCCTCGTATTGTAATTTCAAGATTCCTAGATTGTTATGGAAACTAAACTCTCCATTCCGTGTTGCCAGAATAAATAGGCCTATAACATCGAACCCAATAGGCCTAATTTCTCTACTAGTCGCTTACGAAACTAAAACGGGACTAACAAGTAGGCTTAAGATTAGGATTTAGATTTTTTTAAATTTTATCTTCATAGCCAAGCTAACACCGGCTGATCAACAATTGTAATAATTCCAATTAAAAAAAAAACATTAGCGTTTGCGTTGCAGTATACGTGCCAGAGGGTGTGCGCTTCAACATTGTCGTAGAAGGCAGCGTAGAGAGCCGCGGATGTTTCGAATCTTTTGATTGTTGTGAAGTACTATCGTTACTGTGATTGTTTAGCTTGCAATTAAATGCTTTATTGTTACAATTTTAAATCTAGGAATGACACTCTGCAATAAATATAAACAATGTAAGCATTATTGACGGTGGCACGTTCTTTGCCAGCTTAACCACGGCGGCACGTTCTTTGCCGGCTTAACCACGGCGGCACGTTTTTTGCCAGCTTAACACGGCGGCTAACGTTGTATTTTACAACGGCGGCGACGGCGTAAAGAGGCTGCAAATAACGAAACGGATACTAAATATGGGTGCAAACGAAAGTATCTTAAAATTAATATGAAACGTAGCCTATAGCTAAAATCTAAAAAACACCAGCAAAAAGCTCCAGCTCAAATGTAGTCGAATGAATATTGCCCACAGCTTTTTAAAGACCATTGGCAAACATTGCAAAGCCATTATAATGAGAGGAAATACAAATTTAAAATAAATTTTTCTCCGCTCCGCCTACAATAGGCCCAAAGCCTGTTTCCTAGTATAATTACTGACAAAAACGTCAAGTGTACCGTAAAAAAGGGGGTTATATGATTGAAGTTTCACTTTATTGTTAAAATGTACACGGATAAAATTTGGATGATTTTTAATTGAAATAATCAAATGTACAATTGAGAAAATTGCATCTGTTTAAGTGCTGTTGTGCTTTACGTTTTAAATATATGATAGGTAAATCACAACAGCACTTAAACAGATGCAATTTTATCAATTGTACATTTGATTATTTCAATTAAAAATCATCCAAATTTTATCCGTGTACATTTTAACAATAAAGTGAAACTTCAATAATCATATAACCCCCTTTTTTACGGCACACTTGAAGTTTTTGTTCGTAATCCGTGTACCTTTTGTACGGCTATGGCGTCGTGCTACAAAGGTTTATGTATGCATTGTTTATGCATGCATTGTTGCTGGCCACTTTGAAACAATTCAACTCAGCTCTGAAAGCCTGCATTTACGAAATAAATACGCCATCCTATCGTTTCTAGCTGCCCATTTCGAGGCTCGTAATTAACAACGTAGCTTAGTTTGGTTTAAATCTATATGCGTTTAGCTGAAACACGGATTCTTTCATTTTGCCCTTCAACAATACACTTTTTAGCAAAGACATAACACGTGCACGAAGAATGGATCTGGAGTTTGCTGAGTGGCATTGTTCCCAAATTACAATGGTTAAAACAATGTAAAACAATCAAAATGATCGTTCAGGGACCCGTAACTCCAGAATGGATGGACCAATCGAAAACGTGGTCTCTGAGGATGAAGCCCAGGGAAATTTCTGGCTAAGATCATGTTTCAGATTTTAGGTAGGTGCAGTAGTTTTTTCTGAAACCGTGTCACACAAGAAGAAGAAGAAGAAGAAGAAGAAGAAGAAGAAGTGAACAGTTTTCAAATTTCCGTGTGGCTCCCTACTTTTACTCTTGCACGGAATTGCATAAAAGTTGGTGTAAAGTTAGGAAAAGTTGCTGTCTACTGTCTGTACAAGTTCGGTCGAAATATATTGAATAGAAACGGAGAAATTAATAGTTTTAGTTTTGCTGGAGAGAGGACTTATATATACACGGCTATCACCGTGTATATATAATACCCAACACCTGTAATTAATCAGCAACAGCAGCAGCAGCAGTGCTACAATTGAAAGTAAACGTTTTTGTTCATTCTTCGTGCGCATGCTATGTCTTTGCTGCGGTGCCTAACAATTCTTCGTGCGCGGAAACAATCATGGAGATTAACATATAGCAGAGGCATGCGTACTGAATGCTGACCTCAGGGATAGGTTTTTTTTTACGTAATACGCAGGTATGTGTCTTTTTTTGGGCTGCACCAAAATTTCGACGAAATTACCTGTTAATCTTTAGTTGCATGAATTAATTTCTGATTCTTTTAAGGACCATCAGTCGTGGGATTCGAACCAGCATTTGCTTGGTTTGGAGACGAGGACGCTGACCACTACGCTGTTGAAGCTCCCTTTGCTTGGGGGGGGGGGGACACTCACAAAGCTCTTTCACGTTCAGTCAACTGTTGTCATCTGGCAACACCAAGTACAAATATGGGAGGGATGGGAGGGTTGTAGCAATGTAGGGGAGAAGAGGAGGGGTAGTGGGGGAGGGGAAGGAAAGGGAGAAGAGGAGGGGAGGATGAGAAGGGAGATTAGATTATTTGCTTACTGAATGTGGACATTAAGCAGAAGACCGCACGCGGACGGGAGGCTGGGGGGATAAATTTATAACCAAAGACCAAACACCAAGGGTACCAGGGAGAATGGTGGGAAAGTGTACAGACCCTACACTGCTGGAGGGCAGTCGGAGACCCGGGAGGGGGCAGGGGTGTGTAGGCGGGGGGGGGGGGGATTGAAAGTGCTAGAATGCAGGGTATGAGGGGCAGTCGGGGGGACCAGGGACAGGGCTTGGGAATGTGAGGCTAGGGGGGGGGGGGATTGAAACCACCACTTTCTTTACTAAGACGACGAAACACCGGGAGGGACTAAGTCCAGGACATTCAATCACCGTGCAGCATGCACGGGCCCAGCTAGTTTTTTTTTAATAAAATTCAAACTTTGCTGCCTTTCCGAAGATTGGTTTGTTAACGAATGGCGGTTTTGTTCCGTCTTTTCTTTGCAGTGTGTGTTTTTTTTTTTTTGAGGGGGTGGGGAAGGGGGGATATTGTCCCCAGTACACCGAAATGTTGCGTGCGTTGTTGTTATACTGCATCAGTCCTGAGGTTTTTCTTGGCTCGTAGCAGCTGTAACCTACCCGCTACTGCAGATGCGGGTCTCAACGACGGTTTCTGTGTAACCTGACAAGACTCGCAGTGCCAGGCCCCGGCGGCATCATTTTTTTTTCGTAAATATTTCTGCAAAACTCGCTACATAGCTCTCCGTGCAGCCCAGCGACGTAGAGAAAAAAAAAAACCCATTTAATCCGACTTAAGTATTCTAACCTAACCCAATCTAACCCGACCTAACCTAACCTACTGTAACTACTACAACAACAGATCATCAATAAAGACAATTTACACATGATTACCACTAGAGGGTGCTACGTAACGAAGTTTCGCAGCGAGATCCGGCCCACCTTTCGGAACTGTTTACGAAAAAAAATATGCGCCCCGGCGAGCCTGGCAGTCCATGTATCAAATGACCTGGAAGCAAGGCTTTTAGGTCAGAGGGAGGGCTTCTACTCGGAGGCAGGGCTTCCACCTTGGAGGCAGGGCTTCTACCGGAAAGGATGGAGCTTGGGCCTGGACCACCCTCCGAACTGAACTGACAGGCACGTGCACTATGGGCGCATTTACGCAACGACTCGCCTTTGCATCCTCGCAGCAAGAATTTACGGCATAGCAACGATGTCGTTGTCATGGTAACAATGATACCTGGATTAGCTAAATCTGACATCGTTGGAGTAAATGCTTGCAGCTTTATATTCCGTGCAGTAAGATAATGTAAAGAAGGCCTGAGTTCTTCACCCGATTTGAGAGATACCTCAACTCAAACTATCAACAACCTGAGGGAAACTTCGTTTACGGCAACGAACACTTTTTTTTTCTCGGTGCCTCGGCCGTGAAAAACCCCAAATTTCAAAAGCCTGTAACTTCCAAGAAAATGGACCAATCCGTCTCATCTAAGCAGCTCTTAATAGCCACGAACTCTATCTGTTTTCCCCCGCAAACAGAACACGAAAAATCCTTCTAGAACTTTCACAACAACCATTTGAAAAACGCACGAAACCGATGCCGTAAAATCACCGTAGCGCACGAGACGCCCTTTTCGTCACTTGTAAAAATTTGTATTTACTTTTTATTTTCACTTAGGCATAAAGCCGAAAACATTAGTTTAGTGTTTGGAGGGAGGACCTTCCTCTGCGAAGGTACTTAACCTCCATAATAATTGTACAGATACTTTGTATTGATATTTCTTAAGTAGATTTAAGGTGACGATCTAAGATGCACTAGAGAAATGTCCGACATCCAAAAAAAAAACCTAATTTTACATCTACAAATATTAACACAACTATTTAAAATGCGTTTTAGCATTTGCTGGTAACCATAACTTTTATTTTATAATAATCTTTTAACGTAATCTTTTGCCATCCCAACTACCGGAGCTCAGGCAACATTTTATCTTACGTACACGTCTTTTCTAATTTTCCGTAGTTGTTCCTAGCAAAACCGACTTGGCTTTCAATTTCCCAAAGTATACCTGGCATCCCAATGTTAATAACCGAATTTATTGAGATCATTCCTTCAATAGTCGCGATGCCTAACATCATGGTTAACTAAGAAAACAATCCGTAGTAATTAAAGGCCTTATTCACGTTCCAAACAATGAGTTTAACCTTCAAACTCATAGTTATTCCTTCAAACGGCGCCAAGCAAAAAATCCTTTGCGCTGCCGACTTTTCTATTGTTCTCAAGGCCCTCAGCCAACCAGACCTCGAAGCTCTCCTGGTCGTCCGCGCGAACTTCCGGTAATGAGTATATAACCCCAGCCCCAGGAGGCAATCGTTAGCACACAGCCCCGAGCGCTGCTCGGGGGAGCATACGCTCAGCAGATCTCAAAGCCAGAGGTGACTACACCAGTCGGTATAGGAGATCTGATGTCCTGTCCGAATGTTGCCATGCCGGGCAAAGGTAGTTGGTTCGTATTAGACTAGTGTTAGTTTAGAAAATTTAATTTTGGAAACCCCATTCGAAATTTTAGTTTTAAACTTAACCTAACCTTAAGCTTTGAGGGAATTATGGAGGTGGAGCCATAGTCGGCATTCTAGGCCCCCATCGCCATAACGTCAGGGTTCACAGTCCCTTTCTAAAAACCAGCTTTTTTTCCCGTGTTTATTATTATGAACTTAATCTAAACACTAAATCTGCATTTAGACGACGTATTTTCTAGGGTGCTTCCCTAAAATACTAAGGATCTACAGATTTGAAGATTTGATTCTAGGTCGGACTTAGAAAACACAGTCTGGACTATTTGTGTGTAATTCCTGCGATTTGCACCAAATAGATTTATTTCATGTAATTCCCGCGGTTTGCATGTTATAACGGGTTCCCGAGGTCCCACAAACTTTTTCTAATCGAAATTGTAGTTTTTACTCTTCACCCAGTTGTGTGAAGTTTGAGTTGAATTTCATGTAAATTCTTGTTGATTTTTCCTGTTGTAAAAATCGTCGTGCTTTAATTTAAAAGCCTATTTTCTTGTTCTGACAGTAGTTGATTTTAAATGTAATTGTTTATATTTATTTGCCTTTTAATAAACCACTGAGCTTGTAAAACGCCTGTTTTTCTGCTAGTTAGACTAAATGTAGAAGTTATAGTTCTTAAGAAAACCACTTAATAATTAAACTTAGAGCTGCATTTAGAAACACCCACCTGGTGGCAGCGAATACCCCCCTTTAAAGTTATCTAGTTAGCCTACAGTTAGGACAAATGACTCTCTGTTACCCATGCTGGGCCAGTAGCATACGTGTGCTGTTTTCCGCAAAAGTAAAAACCGCCACCGAACTAGAAGTTTAAAGGTCAAAACCACATTGATGTCGGAGAAGTTACAAGCACCTTGAGAATCGTAGCTTCGGCCACTACAATAATGAACACCTCCTAACGAAACAATTTTCCCACTCGCTTCTGAACTCACATTATTGACTGTTTTCGTTGCGTGCCGGAAGATCTAAAACCGCCGCCATGTTGGAATTTCAGACAATCTGTATATAGCTTGTAGCTTCGAGAATGCAAAGGCGAGTCGTTGCGTTCTAAAAGATCTTGATGTTGCGAAGAGTCTCACACTATCAGAGAGCACTTGCAGAAATGTTCCTCTGAATTTGAAGACAGACATGATAAAAGTGTGGAGTAATGGTCTTAGAAAATTCAAAATGGCGGACAAATAGATTGAATGATGGCAAAAATTCAAAATATTGGACTGAAGATTTCTGAATACTTGTAGCGAGTAGCAGTAAAATGCGATATTGAGGGTCATACCCACATGCCCCAGCAGGATTGGCTGCAGCAGTTCAAAATGTAAAAACGTGAAACGTGGCTCTGCTTTCCTTCTGTAAACCTTCCTGTTGCTCAAGAAATCTTGACGTTACTCACCTCCCCTCCCAACAAAAATCCGCTGAACTGCTGCAGCCAATCCTGCTGGGGTATGTGGGTATCTCCCTCAATATCGCATTTTACTACTACTGTAGCGTGAGTGTAGTACATATAGATTGCTTTTAGGTAATAAAACTAAACGAAAATGCAATTATCTCAAGACCTACCAGAACCAGGATCGTGCAAAGGAAGAGAGAGGCGGAATGTAATTCCCTCACCTCAAACCTGACTAACTCCATTCATCACCCAGTTCATGAAAAATAATAATAACTTATTAGCCCAGTAACGTTAGATTAGATTTGGCCAAAACCTGGAATTAATTCAAAGAAAGCTGAAAGTCGGCACATAAGTTGGCACGATCTAGCATCATGATTTGCTACCGGGGAGCAAAGCGATGATGAGCATTTGGGAATCTGGCCAAATACCTCTGCGGCATTGTTGGAATAACGGGCAGTGTTAGCGCATTGTTGGCGAACCATCGTCGAACATATTTGTACAATAACGATTTGCATTGTTTTGTTGCTAACCGAGACATTGTTGTGATAGTATAACGAGCCATTCTTGGCTGGGTTCATGGCCCGCATCAAGGAAAATTGACGAAAAATGTAGTTTTCAAGGAAATATTGACTAAGTAAAATTCACTCGGTGCGGTAAGTACTTCAATGCCATCACCTCTGATATGGTGCACACACTTGAGAAAAGCAACACAAATAAAAAAAAAAGAAAACAATTCTCCACTCAATCCCCGAACTTACCAAGGCCAAGTGAGGTTGCTTAGCTTTGCTCACAGTTCACACTCGGTTCACGTTTGCTCTTCGTGTTTGTAATTTTTGTTTACCTCTGTTCTGACAAAATGCAAAAAAAAATATTGCCGCCGTGGAAAATTGCGTTACCAAAACTAAGCCCGAGTGAGACATGAATGTTCGGTACTGCCGTCTGGTGGTGAATTTTGGATAGGCGTAGTGCTGCGTAGTTATAATTTGTTTGTATTACTCCCTCCCCGAGTGGCAGGTGGTGCAAGTGGTTCTTGGTCGGTGGGTTGCACCGGATGGGAAAAGATTGGTGATACTTGGTGGCAAGGAGGGGTTGGGGTTGGCGGCCAACTTGCGTAAGAGAGAAGAGACTGGCGCAACGTGGCTATAGACCCGTATTTTTGGGATGTGGGGGGGAGGGGATTAGCATTCCTCCTCCTGTTGTAATCTGGTGGCGAAGAGATTGTACTGTGATGTAGTGGTGAAACGTTATATGCGTAGTGACGCTAATTGTAATTAATTCGGCTTAGTTATTTCCCCGCCCACAGTTTCTTGCCATTTCCCGAAAAGATTGCTCAGGGCTGGAAGATTTGCGACCCATATGATTGTTGGGGGAGGGGGAGAGAGCGGAGGACAGAGACGGCCAGTAGGTAAAAGAGAATCTGTGTGTGGGGTGGCTCAGGAGTAGAAGGGACTAACGTAACCTAACGCAGGCAGAATAGACAGAGAACGGGGGAGAGGGCAGAGAGATAGGTGGGGGAGGGAAGAAGTTGTCGATAGGGTTAAAAAAGGATTTTGTTGGATACGTGACTTAGTAGGTGAAGAGACGGGCTTTTGTGACCACGCATTTACGTCACCCCGAACGGTTTTTCCACTAGTGGTGTATAAAACACACTAAATGTCCCCTGGGCTAAGACGCTTGCTTCCTCCGGTACATTGGTAAAGGGCGTAAGTGACAGTGTATGGTTGCGCAAATCTGTTTTTATTGGTACGATGATTTTATTTTGGCAGTTTTCGATGATTTTTTTTTTTGGTTTTTACAACCTCTCATATACATGAAGATGTACCCTTTGACATATAAAAATATACCAACAGGCCTTTATAAAATGTTTATTAAAAACCTGTACGTTTTCTTTCGTTCAAATCTGACAATTTTAGTGTCAAACAAACGTAGGAAATCAAAGAAATAAGTGTACAGACAAAAGTTGCACTGAGGCCTAAAAATGAAATAAATTAATAGAATTAGCCTGAAAAAAATGAACTATAATGCTTACAGTTTGCAGTTTTTGTGAAGGATAGAATACTTACTGGTTCATCTTCATCGTCTAGTGGAGAATTAAAACACACAGCTCCTCGGCATCCACACATGTAGTAGGACGGCTGGAGGGTTGAATTGTTCCCTTACTGTGAAAAGCATGAAATTTGGTATGGATGCACGTGAAGGGTGACTGGAACGGGGGGGGGGACTCCTTCCGTTGTGCTTAACCGTCATCAAATCAAATGCATAATGTTAAGCAAAAACTTTCAGACCACAATTCTGAACACGAAAGGTGATAAACATCTCGTACGTAAAAGCAACCCTTGAATTCCAAAATCATATTTAAAGTGTATCACCCTTAATCCACGCGAACGCTCATTTTTTCACTTGGTTGTTATTGTGATTTTCGTGTTAAAAGTGCTTTTGCGAGCCCTCTAATACCCCGAAATGGACATGCTTAGGATTTTATGACAGGTGGGGACCTATTTATTCCATGACTCCTAACCTAAGTTGTTTATCTTAGATAGAGAGCGTCCTACACCCGTTTAAAGGTGTAGCTGTAATTGGTGTAGTGGCTAGTTTCAATTCCACGCCAGTGCCATTGTAATGTTCATATTTTTATTTGTACCTAAGCTAAACAATTTCGGTTAGGATCAAGTTGAAGAAAAGAAAATCGATCCCCACCTTTCATAAAATCCTAAGCATGAGCATTTGGGTATATTAGAGGGAACGCAAGACCACTTTGAATTCGAAAATCACGATCAACGCTTTCGCCACTACGATATTACTTCTTCACCTTTAAATGGGCATAGGACGGTCCCGATCTAAGCTAACCAATTTAGGTTACGATTGTTGAAAAGAATAGATCCTCGCCTTTCATAAAATCCTGAGCATGTCAATTTCGGGGGATGAGAGGGCTCGCAAGAGTACTTCAAACAAGAAAATCACGATAACAATCAGGTGAAAATAGGAGCATTCCCGCGAATTAAGGATGATACACTTTAAATATGATTTTGGGGTTCAAGGGTTACTTTAACGTAAGAGATGTTTATCACCTTTCTTGTTCAGAATTGTGTTCTGAACGGTTTTGCTTCACATTATGTTTTTGATTTGTTGACGGTTAAGGAGTTACCCCTCACCCTTCAGTTACCCTTCACGTGCATCCACACCAAATTTCATGCTTTTCACAGTAAGGGAACAATTCAACCCTCCAGCAGTCCTACTACATGTGTGGATGCGGATTGCGGACGAGCTGTGTGTTTCAATTCTCCAATGGACGATGAAGCTGAACCTGTAAGTATTCTCACTCTTTACAAAAGCTGCAAACTGTATGCGTTATAGTCCTTTTTCTGCAGGCTAACTCTATTATTTGTTTCATTTTTAGGCCTCAGTGCAACTTTTTGCCTGCACACTTATTTCTTTGATTTCCTACGTTTGTTGGACATATTAAAATTTATACGAAAGAAACTTGTAATAAATATTTTGTAAAGGCCTGTTGGTATATTTTTATATGTCAAAAGGTACAGCTGCCTGTATATGAGAGGTAAGAACAAAAAAAAAACCAGTGTTAGCTATGGCTCCAGAAGGAGAGTGGGTCCAATTTGCTAGGTAAATCCTATCGGAAATCCAAGGTTCTTTTACATGCCACAATCGACATGAGCACGAGACATCACAGGGCCCTTCTCTGCCCGAAAATGCCGGGGGTGGTTGAGACCAGATTCGAACCCGGGACCTCTGGCACTGGAGACGGCCATGCAAACCATAAGGCCATCTTGCCCCATTGCAACCATACGCTGTCACTCACGCCCTCTTCCCAATGAACTGGAGGAAGCAAGCGTCTTAGCCAGGGGACTTTTAGCATGCTTTATACACCATTGGTAGCTACTTGTGTGCCAACTTTCAGCTTTCTTTGAATTGATTCCAGGTTTTAACCTAAAGTTACTGGACTGAAAGGGAAGAAGGGGACTGGTATGTAAGGGAGGGGATGGAGGAGAGGGGGAGGAAAAGGAAGAGAGAAAAGGGGAGAGGAGAGAAGGAGGGGTTCGGCATTGGATAGGTAGGGGAAGAGGTAAGAAGGGAAAAGGGGACAGAGACAGGAAGGAGGGATGGGAAGGAGGATGGGAGGGAGAGGATGGGAGTAAAGGAGGAGGGAGGGGGATGGGAGAAAAAGGGGAGTATTACAGGAAGAAAAATTATCCGTCGCAGTGAACGTTCAGGCAACACCGAGCAAAAACTGGGAAACAACCATAGGCGAAACAAAACCCCGGGCAAAGCCGGGTACGACTTCTAGTATAATATAAATTTATTTGCAAGTGAACATTTGGTCAGAGTACGAAATTTGTCCGTTTGTGTTACCCGTCAGTCGGAGTCTGTGAAAGAACGAAAACAAAGCATGCCTGAGTTGTTTGCATACTAGCCGATTCTCCTGTATGGTAAATGATGTTACACTAATTTTAGACTTTACCGTTCTCGTAACACCTTCTAAATCTTACGTATACGTAAGATTTAGAAGGTGTTACGAGAACGTTATGAGCTGTATTTATCCTTGACGTAAACAATAGTATCCTAATTGTGTCTAGATACTTTCGAAGTGCTTTCTCACAATTCCTCAGGGTTTCATAATAGAAAGTTATTCCCGTAATCGAAAGTCAGTTCCAAAAATTAATTTTATCACTTAACTTTGTCACCGGTGGTGCTAGCCTGGCGATTTCTTACGCTTTCTGTGTTTCCTTTAGTAGACAGGTCTAAACATTTCAAGAGTACCAGTACCCATGTAATGTAGGCCTAAGAACATACCTAGTTTGATACCGATATGTTAAAGGTACATTCCTCCCACCGTCATTGTTTTCGATCCTCCACATCAAGTACGGCCCCAAAGGTCTATTTACTTCCCGTTAGTCAATCCATTGCTAAAAATTGCTTTAAAATGTGGCGTCTAGGAGATTTTCTGTTGAATATTGGGAACTATTTTAGTAGCATCCTGCTAATATTTACCGTCCAATAACCATGGCGTTTCATCTGTATGTGTGCATGTACTAATTTTTAATCGTTTGCTAATAATTACCATCAGATCACAAATCTATACTAATGCGGTAAAAGTTAAAAATTATTTATGCCAATAGATCTCCAAACAAAAATTCTAAGATACTAGCCTAAAAAACTATAAAGTGTGAAGTTAAAATACGAAAATCTTTTCGGTTTGTGACGACACAATTTTTGCGTTGATGATGGTTTCCTCTAGTAGGCCAAAGGCCAACTGAGGTAATAGTGCGTTCTTCGCTGCGAGGAACTCAGCTACTATCTCAGTTGGGCTTGCGTTACTACACCGAGTCTCGCCAAATGGTGCGACGGTAAAATCGCGGATGGAGATCTGCGCGTGGCTGTTGTAGGACAAGGATCGAGAAAAATGGCATGGGGAGAATTGTACCTTTAAGTGGTTAAAGAGAACGGTCCTGGACTAACTGACCGTGGTTACCCGATTTGCCGAATTCCATTTCGCCGAAAAAATATTTTTGAAAGGTTTTTAATTAGTAGGGTCTCTTCCTTTTAAAGAAGCATTCCTGCTAGAAGGAATTTGTGATTAATTGCGGTTTCTGATGTTATAGTGTTTCGCCACAGAAAACCCCAGCGAGCGAGCATGGCTGGCACGCTGGAAAAAAACAATTCGGCGGGACGGGATTCGGCGAAAGGGGAATTCCTACTTTGCCGAATTTTGAGGGGCTTAATTTTCGGTGAAATGGGACTTGGCGAAACGGGATTCGACGAAACGGGTATCCACCAACCAGACAGACAGTAAACAAGTTACTGAAATAATACAGAAAAAGGTAAGAATATCATATTTAATTTTACGATAATTCCGTGCAAACACATGTGAAAAAACAAGCGTACCAGCTTTTCGTGGCTGTCCTCCACCCTTGCGAAGCAGGGGTGGAGGCCCATAAAACGTTGATTTGTAAATCTAATAGATAAGCAGGAGGAAATTACAGCCAAATCATCCGAATAAACCTCCAAGGCTGAATAAACAGTGTGCTGTTTAATGAAGATGACACACTGCTCGAATGTTTAGTACTTTTTTATCTTATCTTCGGTCTATACGTAGAAAATGAAATATTATTAAGGTATGCGTCAACAGTTGCGGCCGTCAAGTCAGTTTTCTGAAGAAATTACGACTAGCTACTACCGGTATTTCTAAACATGAAATCCCGTATTTACAGCTACGTACATCAAAATTATCGCATTACGAAAGCGTTAATACCAAGAAGATAGCGTGATATATTATCACGTATGTACTTTGATGATATCATGGACACACCCAGCCACGTAACCAATAACGGCTAATTTATGATTTTATCAAATGTAGGCTACCAGTGTTTTCACAACATCTGTTTTTGTTTCATTAAAGCCAAGGCTTCGGAGCAAAGTTTACACCGCATGCCTTAAAATGAATAAGGCAAAAATAATGGAAGCATAAATCCGCAGCCCGCAAACCAAACAAACCCAAGTAGAGGAAAAGGCTGTGACCGGAAGTGACGTCATTACCCCCACACGGCACCAGAAGTGACGCCATTACACCATAAATGACCGGAAGTGACGCCATTACTCCACCCCTCGTGACCGTCCATAACCCCTACCCCACGTGAGACTCCCCCACCAAGTTGTGGAAATTCTACCAAATTATGTGTAAATTCTACATGTTACTGCATCTTCCGTGGTTCTTGTACCTCTCCCATGAGCGCTGCACGCAGAACCGACACGTCGTCATCCCATATAGGAGAGAGGGCTGAAAGACAACCAAAGTGCCAAAAAAGCAAAAAAAAAACCATGACTAATAACGATGGTTCGAACTAGGGTGGTATCTGATCGCCTTCGAACCTCTTAACTTTCGTTCCTGATTAATGAAAACATTCTTAGGGGGCTGTGGAAATTGGGGTCGTGAATTTTTTAGGTCCCGTCAAGAGGGGGTAACCCAAATAACACTGACCAAACTGGTTGAAAAATAATTTTTGGACCTCATAGTAGTCAAAATTTCATTTTATAGTAGTCAAAATTTGGACTTTCAGTAGTCAGAAATATCTAAAAACGCCTCAGCTTCTGGGGAACAAGCCCTCTAGAGCCCTCATGATGTGAGTGTTTACAAGGTTTTGAAGCTATTAGTACCATTGCTACAAGTACAGTTTTTTCAATAAACATTCTAAAAAAGCCTTGCCTCCTTGTTTCTTTTCTTCTCCTGTGTGTTCAGGCGCTGACTATGTTACGGATGTGAGCGGGCATGTAAGCAAACTTATTGTATGAAACTCGACACACGATGGGTGTAAGGAACATCAGTGCTTAATAGAACATTTTAAACCCAACGTGTCTTTTCGTTAAAAACGAGGCACGTTTTCCTAAAAACTCGTGATACCTTGTCGGTACGAAGTGCTACTTACTAAATTGGGCGACAGAAAATCATATGCAGTGTCAATAGGCATACGAAAAGTGAATTTTTTTGCGGGGGGATGGGGGGGGGGATCACTTTATTTTTGGAATTTGAGTGGAGGGAGAGAGGGAAGGGTCAAGATTTTTTTTTCAGGGTTTGAAAGGGGAGGTCATCGAAAATTTAGTGGTCCCATTTTCATTTCCACCACTCCTCCCCCTCTTCCCCACCCCTAGCCATAAATAATGGCCAGTCCCTTGGCAAATGCTTTGGCAGGAATCGAAATGAGGTCGAGGACACGCATCCAGATGGTCATCCCATCGTAACAGAGTGACGTTGACGCCATGGTCTTCAGGCGAGGAAGCTAATACAGGGTGTTTAAAAAAAAAAACGCTACACGTTGAATTCGAATTTTTCTAAGTCCAACAACCATTCCCCATCACTATAACCTAATCCCTGACCTCGGTAAAGAAATCAAGAAAGAGTTATTCCTGACCTCAGGAAAGAAAGCGTTTATGTGCATTTCAAATCAGAACGCAAAAAGTAACAAAAGCATGTGACAGCCCTGGTTGGGGGGG
>JAHWFP010230636.1:0-11501 GCA_023313725.1 Lithobius niger
GGGTCCAAGTTGTTTTGCCCATATTTACCGTGCTTACAGCGCGATTTCAATTCTGTTTTCTTTGTTGGCCTTGTGTTATAATTCCAAACAACTTTCTAATTTACTTTATGTCCGTATCTTGAATAGTTTAGGAGATATATTTTGGATGACCTTGAAGATAGCCTCCAAGGTCAGTTTGGAAATCTTCATCGGATTAGTCATTGGTGATTTCCTATATGAGTACGTTGTTATTACCAACTCATATCCAGTATATAGCCCTCTATTTTGGGTGGACGGGACTTCTGCGACATGCTGTATAACTTTTTCTTCTTTTCGCATCTGTTTGCTTATAACACAAAGGCTCTACCTCGTGATGCAGAAAAAGTATCTATTATGCCTCAGGCCTAAAGGCACAAATGGTTCAAAACAGAGCCTTTTCAATTTACAAATACTTTTATTCTTTCAATTTACGATACACTTTTTCAATTAAAATCTTCTAGCTTTATGTCATCTCAAGTAAGAAAATGCCGTCATAATTAATTGTCTAAACTTTGAAAACGACGTGGACATATCCCAGCAAAAAAATAGTGGATGTGTTTTTTCATCATATGTCAGGAAAACGGGTGGATTTTAATAAAGCATTCAGGGAAATGTAAGGCTTTCAAGCATTGTCGATTAGGACCTGGCTCAATAATAAGCCCCTGCTGACTATACTTGAGGTCATTTGGGGTAATCGTTGATAGACAAAGAAGGATGCCATGTAGGTTATTACTCTCATACCGAGTATTCATTCAAATGGAAAGTTGAGGGAAGAAGAAACAACCTGTTGGTTGAACTGAACCAACTCCAAAGTATTCAAACGTAATTTACAGATGACCAACAGTATATTGACATGATCATTACTAACTGGGATCCTCAGTGCTCTTTTCTAGTGGTACTAACTTGACAACATATTCACACTATTCACATAAACGTACATTTCAACTTACGTATTTTGCAGTCCAACCAGAAATTGTACATAATTTCACAATTCACCATCATCACAGAATGGGGACAGCACAGGTAATAAAGTTGACGCATATGTGAAAGAGTAAATCAATAGATACAGACCAAAAGAGGAGTGTTGTGCCATTTACTCAAAAGAAAAAGACAAGAGGGAAGCAATCAAGAGCCAAGTATGATCAAGGCATTGCTAAGGATGGTTGACAACAATTACTCACAAAACAGATAATGCATAATAGACGAAAAGTGACAGTCAGTGAAAAAGGTAAACAAAAAAACCAGGAAGTGAAAGGAATCAACTGCAGTTAAACTCATCACCACACGCAAATAACAATTAAGCAGATCTCTCAGAGTAGTCTAACAGTACCTACCAAAGGTATAACGAACCACAGCCAAAGAATATCGTTTAGAAAAGACGATTTCTATAATTTCTTAATATTCTTTCTCGACGTCAATAACGCGTCAGATTTCCCTCTACACGAAATTTTTGTTAGGTGTTGGTATGTTGAACAAGGGAAGCCCAAAGTACACAATTTCAATGTCAACACTACCCTAGGTGTTGGTAGGCATTTGTATGTCTTGTTACGGTCGTATAATTAATAGAATTATTTACAGGACTGGCTGGCAAGATGCATAAAATGTTTACTTTATATGCAGCATCATTCAGTGGCGGGAAAAGGGATAATACTAAGGACAGAAATTTCTTAATAATTTTTTCTAATATATAAAAAATCCGACTTTTCTGTTATATAACTCGTAAGAGCTTGTTTAATGGCTCATTTATATTGTGAATAACATTTTCTGTAAGAGAAAGGAAACTATGATAGGTGTTTGTTTCTTTTATACATTTTTACTTAAGTTTAGGGTACAAATCCACTGGTTGGTCATTTAGGGAAAGAAAAGAATTTAGCTCTATAATTGACCTACTGTTCTTAAATAAATACAAAATATTACGCTACAGTCGTAACTGTGTGGTATAAGTTATTTTTTGTAGCTAAACCTGCATTAACAGTAAACGACCCATGACGTAAATTGGTCTCTGTAAGTAAAATGTCTATAAACCCAACGTAGAAACGGTCCACGAATTAACATTACCATAGATTGGCAGAGGAGATTGGCTTTGATCCATGAAAGGAATTGGAATGCATGTCTAATCCAGTGCAGAAATGGTTCACGATAATAGTATTACCACTAGTTGGTAGCAGGGTATGATTTTGATCCATTAGGTGACGAGATCACTGCAAGTGGAGTGACTGTTGAATTGAATTCAATGAAGAATGGGGCCATGGAAATTACCACAAACAGGTGACCACGGTTTGATCCATGATGGGAACAGAACACTGAAAGTGGAACACCTGTCTAATCCACTGAAGGAAATTGATCCGGGGAATATCACTACCAGTTAAAAATACTAAAATGTGTAATGAAATAAATAAAGCCCTAAATTACAAACAAATAAAAAAAACAACACATGGTTTCGACTCCTATGCAGAGCCGTGAAGATTCTTAGGTCGGCCTATTGACTAAATTTATCTATGAATAGTATTCAGCTATAATGGGGCACTTAGTCGCTCTGAACCACCAGAGGCGCTGCGGTACTACTGGTCCTTCGCGCTTCACTCGTGCCCATACAACAGCATGGCGCGCTACTATTTCGCTCGAACAGCATCAACAAAAAATGCCTCGTGTAGTTGTGTTCCCAAGTGTAAGAACTGGGAAAGCAGTCATGGTTTCCCAAAAGACCCAGTTCTACGAAAACGGTGGCAGATATCCATTAAACGAGTCGATGAAATCACAAAAAATCTGTGGATGCCCGGAAAACACTTCAAGGTCTGTAACCTTCCCTTTAAACCCGACGATTATCGCATCAAAAGTTTATTAGACAAATTGCTTGCTCAAAGATTAACATAACCAACAGACATAACGTTAAAGAAAACTAAAAGAATCTATTAAGACGTTTGTTCGCATTAGGCTTTCGTAAAAATGAATCGATTGACAAAAAAATCCACCTTTCATTACCAAACAAAAATGTAGTAAACAACGTAACAACTTCACTCTATCTTGCCCTTGTGTCACTATAACAATCTAGGGATATTTATAACACTCATGTTTTGATGACAACACGTATGGTTCCACCCTTTTTTTACCAATTTTCTTTTGCTTTTGTGCTGCTTTAGAAAATTATCAGTTTTAGAAAATGATCAGCTTTCGAAAACCATCAAACAGTCGTCCGATAAACTGATTGATGTCCGTCTCAACATACAGGTTTGACTTTACTGATTTGTAATAATAATAAATTTGCTTAATAAAAAACTTCTAAACCGTGTCACTAAAGTTTTAGTTTTACTTTAACAATATTCTATACGGTGGGTGAAAATTCCATTCCCCGGCAAAAATAAAACTGGCTAGAAATTACATTTTTAAGTCTTACTTACGATGGATTTCGGTTGGGTAAAGTTAATCTAGAAAGTTTATTGTAGGTTTTTACCTTGCTTGGAATTTTGCCACTAGCTTTGATCTTCTGCAACAAACCCCAAAAAGCTAGTACCTAACCTAACGCATACTTTGTTTTGGAGACAACCTAAATTTTTTGAGGGGGAGACAGAATTTTATCTAGAAAGTATTTTGCAGGGACCGAACTTTGCTTGGAATATTGCCACTAGATGATCTTCTGCAACTAACCCTAAAACTAGAGCGTAAACTTATTCAGCCCAACCTGCTATGCATGAAAATAATATTAATAGCGAATCATGAAAAAAAATTATATTGGAAAAAAATTGCTGAAGATTATAAACGGCCTGAGGCAATGAGGCCTCGGGGGAAAAAAACTCAGAAAAAAGGCCATTTTATGGTGAAACTCGTACCCTGCCTGATGAAATTCAAACCACGGTAAAGTGACCTGACGTACCTATGATACCCTAATAATACCGCGTTAAAACAACAAGAACAATATAAAGTTTTTTAGCGACTTTTTCCCCACTCGCCTTTTTATTCCTCTTTACATAGGCTTTTTTTCCGCGTTTTTCTTCCTTAATTATTTTTTTGCGGTTTACCTTTCCTGTTTATTTATTTTTTTCTCCTTCAGCTTATTTCCTTCATCCTGTTTTTTTTTTAGCCATTTTTTGGTTTATTTGTTTTTTGGAGCGGGCTAGTGTCCTAAATGCATTTATTTATAACAGTTAGCATGCAGAGTGAAGTAATGAGTACCCGGTCCACGCCCACGGCCTATGTTAATATTGTCAACCAGCCTTTTTTTTTGGTGGGGGGGGGACTGAATTTTATGTGTCCAACCCCAAATCTTCACACATATAAAATATGCAGTTCTCCCTGCGTGTTCAAAATGAAGTACTTATACGAACCCGGTTCCTTCCCACTGGCTATGTTTACAGAATGGCGTTGTAGCCACGATTTTTCTTTGGGGGGGTAGGGGAGGGAATGGGACAGAATTCTAAACAAAAATTATAACTCGTATTTTGTATTTAGGAGCTTACATGGAATATTGCGACTAGCTACAAACTTTGTCAACTATCCCCAAAAGCTAGTTCCTGACATAAGGACACTGTTTATTTAGTAGCCACCCTGCATATTTTGCATTTAGTATTCAGAATGAAGTAACTTTCAACCTCGTCTATCAAATATTGTGTTTTCCCGTGTGTCGAAGCTTCATGTCGCAATAAATTGGGATTCAGCTGATCGATCCGTCTTGATTCGTACTGAACGCCAGCCATTACTTCCACGCGAGAAGAGATTCAAGGACCAGTAGTACACGACGACTCCTGGCGGCAATCACGAGTACTAAGGTGCCCCATTGATAGAAGTGACATGTGTTCTATTAGATGTCGTTTTATGTGTCAATCTTGTTGTACGTTAATTTCTGATTCATTCCTCTGAGCAGTGAGTAGAACAATGCTGGTAATGAGCTAATTAAAGTTAAAATTTAAAAGTCAATATTCCCAAAACTACATTTCTAATTCTAGCGATCTGTGGCAGAGATTTGCGTAATATTTGCAACAGAGAGTGGTTTCGATTCATGACAAGAATAGGAATGCTTGTCTGATCAGGTGAGTAGAATGATTGCCTGATTGGTGAGTGGAATGAGTGGAATGACAAACGTATCCCCCCGATTAATCTTACTACAAATTAGTAGCACGGTGGGGTTTTGATCCATAAGGTGAGTAGACCCCAGGGAAGAGAACACCTGCAGATTATCCACATTTGAATTGCTTGAAAGCTTCTTAAAGCACAAGCCTAAAAGTATCCTTGTGAAAGTTTACTTATTTGGTTTGATCTAAAGGGTTTATAAAGTCAATACTAAGCTGGATAACTAAGCTATATCAAAACAAAGCTGGATAACTGTGGGCATTTTAAAGTTCCATTCATTTTATACATTATATGAAATGATTATTAGTAGTATTAAAAAGGCCCATTAACCCTGTAACTTTAGGTTAGATTTACCTAAAGCCTGGAATTAATTCAATTAAAGGTGAAAGTTGGCACATAAGTAACTACCAATGGTGCATGAAACATACCGAAAGTTCCCTGGGCTAAGACGCTTGCTTCCTCTGGAACATTAGAAAATGGTCATATATGTGATGGCGTATTGTTGCGCAAGTCTGTTTTCATTGATCTTACAACCTCGTATACACAGGAAGCTGTACCTTTTGACATATAAATATGTACCAACAGGCCTTTACGAAATGTTTTTTACAAATTTGTATGTTTTCTTTCGTAGAAATCTCACAGTTTTAATATCTCAAACAAACGTATGATATCAAAGAAATAAGTATGCCGACAAAAAGTTGCACTGAGGCCTAAAAATGAAACAAATTAATAGAATTATCCTGAGGAAATACCAGTGCATACAGTTTGCAGCTTTTGTATAGGGTAAGAAATATTTACTGGATCATCTTCTTCATCCAGTGGAGAATTGAAACAGAAAGCTCCTCAGCATTGCACATGTAATATAGCAGCTAGAGGGGTGAATTGTTCACTTACTGGGAAAAGCATGGAATTTGGTATGGATGCACATGAAGGGTACCTGGAAAAAAAATAGCTATGATAGCAAGTTCAAAGCCCACCTGAGAGAGGAGAGGGAGGTATACCCCCCAAGAAACTGTTTTGTGGCTGTAACTCCTTAACCATCAACAACTCAAAGCATAATGTGAAGCAAAAACGTTCAGCACACAATTCTGAACAGGAAAGGTGATATACATCAGTTACGTAAAAGCAACCCTTGAACCCCAACACCTTAAATCGCGCAAAACTTCCTTTTTTAACTTGGTTGTAATTGTGATTTTCGTGTTCAAATTACTCTTGCGAGTCCTCTATTATTCCGAAATGGAAATGCTTAGGATTTCATAAAAAGAGGGGATCTATTCTTTCCATCAATCCTAACAGAAATTGTTTAGCTTAGGTGGTGACTTTTAAAGTGCCACTGTAATGCTCATATTTGTATTTGTATCTAAGCTAAACAATTTCCGTTAGGATTGATGGAAAGAATAGATCCCACCTTTCAGAAAATCCTAAGCATATCCATTTTGGGCTATTAGAGCAACATATGCTTTCACCACTATGTCATTACCACTTCACCTTAGACGTGGGATGGTCCCTATGTTCGGTCTTCCTCTGTATGAAAGGTTGTAAGAACAAAAAAACATCGAAAACTGTCTAAATAAAATGATCAGGCCAATAAAAACAGACTCATGCAACCATACGCATCACTTACGTCCTTTTTCCAATGTACCAGTATTCAATGCACAAATATAAATTTCCGTACCTCATATGGGAGCTTCATCAGATACCTATAAACACAGGAGGCCAAATCAAAAACAGGACACTCCCAACCCAGAATAAAAGCCTTTTTTCTTTTTTTTTTAATTTTACTATGGATTGGAATTGCTTTGTTTTTTATTTGTGCTCCTGAGTTTTTAGGCATCTAGTGAAGCACTCGTAAGAGGTGCGAAAATTTATATTTATGCATTAAATATGTTTGCCAAGGGAAATTTCGTGTTTTGAAGTGTTCTACCCTTGGATTCCTAAGTGAATTTGAAAATATGGTTAATTGGCTTCGAATTCTCTCGTACTAACACTAGCGATAGCAAGTGTTAGTAAGGGTCAGTCTATATAGGGTCTCTGTATTAAGCTCTCAACTTTTAGACCTAATAACGCCATCAAAAGGGAACATTTTAAAACCAAATTTAAAATCTAGCCTCGACTTGTCAAGTGCTGTTTACAGTCCAACATTTTTTTTAATTCGGCCCAGCCAAATCTAGATCCAGAGAGAGGCCAAATCGACATCTTTTTGTTCTACAGACCATGAAACTGTACAGAAAGGTGTCTGCAGAACAAGAACAAGAAGAAGTCGATTTGGCCTCTCTCTGGATCTCGGATTTGGCTGGGCCGAATTAAAAATACACCACCAAAATACATCACCAAAAATACACCACCATTAAAATACACCACCAAAAATACACCATGTGTCTTTTCAATTTTTTTAAAATACTATCGCATGTTAACTGAAACATTGCTGATTAAACTCTCCCAAAGTACAATTACTTTGGCGTAGATAACATTCCTGTCAGGTTCCTGAATACTGCTCGGTACACTTCAAGGTGTGCCGAATTTAGTCTTCAAGGTGTGCAATTAAAACAAGCAACTCATGTGAAGTTCCATGGAGTAACTATTGATGACCATTTATCATGGAACGAGCATGTCAGGCAATTATGAAGCAATCTGTCGCAGAGTGTTGGCATCTTAAGGCATTTGAAACAATACCTATGTTCTCGAACACTCTTGGTGTTGTACAATTCATTTATCTTGCCTTATTTTAATTATTGTAGCGTTGTCTGGAGCAACACTTCTCAGAGTAAGCTTCATAGGCTTCATTTAATTCAGAAAGCTACAGTAAAAATATTGACCTTTCCCAGACGCGTTGACCAATGACCATACAACTCGACTCTTTATTGCACAGAAGATTCTACCAGTTTTCAAACTTATGGAATATATTCAAATTATTTTCACATGCAAAACCTTGAAAAATCTTATCCCATACAAATTTGAGGAAATTTTATACAATTATAATCTCCATAATTCCCAGACCCGGACAGCCGGAATGCTTCATGTAGCATACCACAGAACCATACTATTGCTGTGTAATTATAGCAACAGGCCGTGTGCCAATGGAATATGTTACCTGAGCACTTAAAGCAATTTTCATCCCTGCATTCGTTCAAAACTAATTTAAAGAAAACACTTTTGGAAGAACTACTGTTGAGTAATTTTACTTGATTTCAACCCCTCCCCCTTCCCCCATATGTGCTGGGAGCAACCGTCATGTGTTTATTTTTACTTGCTACTAATTTTTAGATTTTTTTTAACTTTTATTTCTGATAACTTAATTTTTTTTTATGTACTTATTTTTACCTGTACCTGTGATTGATAAGACTCTTTGTTTTTAAATTCTTTTTAGTTGTTTTATTGTTTTTTTCGTGTGGAATAAATCCTTTACTTACTTACTTGTTAATGCATATTGGTACTAAAGGCACCATTAGGCAGGAGCAGAGCCTAATGTTCCGATTAGGAATGGCGCCTCACATTCTATATAGATACGAATCCTGCACCATAGCGTAGAATTCGTAAATAGATAACTATTCGGTGTAGATCGGAATCCTACAAAGTCGGATGAATGTACTGTTTCTAACCTACGTCTGCCACTGGAACCCACTGTCCCCCGTGACCCCCCCCCCCCCCCCCGAACCGGCAGCTGCTCCCTCCTTTTTCATTTTCAAGAAATGCATGGGTTTCACATATTTCTGCCTGTAATTCGACAGGGGCAGATCAACAATTGTGCGAATGGTGCTTCCTTCACCAGCCTACATAAAAATCATGCTTGCTTTGTGTCTAAGATGGGCGTCGGGTGAGAATGAGTCTGAGCTTTTTTCCTGACCAGTAGGCTTATTTGAAAGTCGTGACACGCGTGATTGCTTTACGATACTATGACGTAATCTTGGGTGTGAGTCTCTTATTTGTTACACATTAAATAAATGACCAATTACTGTAAATGTAGTTTATTTCCTTAAAATTTGGTCAAAATCCGGTCAAAATTTTACATTAAACTGCCTTTTCATAAACTTGAGAGGCGGAAATTCCGAAATCCCGTTCCAATTATAGTGATTTTCTCCAGCCTAAACTTTCAATTTGCTGGAAAGTTTGCAGTGAATCGGATAATTTGTTCAAAATTTGTCATGGATACAAGCAGACATGTATGCTTTGGGGCAGCTTCGTACTGCACGTCATTTAAAAAAGGGTCGATTCTTTTAAAGATTTTGCTCCATCTGACATAATTTAATTAGGGAAAAAGACGGAAAAAGTTTAATATAAAATATTTGTAAAGGCCGGTCAAAATTTACAGTAAACTGCCTTTTTGTATACTTGAGAAGCTGAACCCCCATAATCCCTCACCATTTTTAGCGATTTTTTTCAGCCTAAACTATAAATCAACTATAAAGTTTGAAGTGAATCGTATAATTTGTTCAAAATTTATCGTGGATAGGTACAGGCAGAGACGTGCGTGTTTTGGGGCAGCTTCGTATCGCATTTCTTGAAAAAAAAATTGACTTTTTTTTTAAAGATGCAGACTTATAATTATGGAAAAAAGACGAAAAAAGTTTAACCTAAATGGCGATTTTTTAAAAATTACTATTTAAGTTGTATGAATTATTCTAATCAAGCCAAAATACACTACGACAATATTTTGGATACCACACCCTCACCCGGAACATAAATCCAGGATCCACCCATGAAGAGTAGGGATCCTAGATACGTGTAGAGGTTTCACTCGCTTTAAAAAAAGAGGATTTCATCGAAGCAATTACGGTTGGCATTAGTGACGTGCAGAGGGGGTGTAGGCGAGCATTGTCCCTGTCCTTTTTTTTTGCCCTTTTTGAAGAAAAACCATGACGTATTTTGCTTTTCTGCATTGAAAAAAAACTGGTCGTAGTTAGGAGAAAGGCCCTAGAGCCCTAAAAATGGCCTAGAGCAAAAAAAAAAGCTAGGAAGCCCAAGAAAGGGGCCAAAAGTGGTAAAAAAAGTTAGTGACAAGCAAACAAAAAAAATGGCCCCCAGAAAAATAAAGCCTCAGCGTGCCCTTTCACTGAAAGTTGCCCCTCCCCTCTCAGATGTCTGTGCACGCTACTGGTTAGCATTATAAATTGTGAATGAATGTCATCTTTAGTTTCATTAAAATTCACAGAATTATGAATTGATTAGTTTTAGTAATCTTCGTCTGCCACTAGAATATAAGAACTGTATGAACATTAACCATACCGTGAGTTTATTGTGTTCATGATTGAATGATTACCGTTAACCTCGGGAGGGCCGTGTGAAGGGGATACGCTGATTGAGTGAGTGAAGCAAACGAAAATCAGCGTTTGTTAGCCAGTGCGCTCAAAAATCGGGTTACATAGACTTAAGCATGTGAAACATGGGCATACAATAAGCCAAACCATGTCCTTTTGGCTGGTGTAACAGCTACTTGGGCAATGGCAAACGTAAAAATTATGAATTCGAAAATTTATAGATCCTCCAGACAAAAAAAGGTAGAGCTGACTATTAGACAGTGGAATTCTTTGTATTCACAGGCCTATGAAAGTTGTGATATCCACCCAAAACCAAAACTGGCATAAGAGCAGCCGCCAAGGTTCCAAAAAGGGTCGGCCTTTCAAAGCAGTGATATCATTCAACCAGGAAAAGGCCGCCAAAGTTAATCCTACTAGCCAAGTTAATCGCATGGAATAATACTTTGGACGTAAAATGAAAACTTGAAGATTGCTACCGCTAGTAGCAATCTTCTAGTTTTCATTTAACTTTCGAACTATTAGTAGGTGCGGTTAACTTGGCTAACAGGATTAACCTTGGTGGCCTTTCCCTGGTTGAATGATATCAATACTTTGAAAGGCCGACCCTTTTTGGAAACTTGGCGGCTTTTTACACCAGTTTTGGTTTTGGGTGGATTATGTAAACTCGGCAAAATCCAATAACAAACTACACATATGCATTCAAAGAACAGATTACTTTATTACCTTAATTATTCTTATTATTACTATTATTATTATGATCTCAAAGGGCAGCCCCCACTCTTTCGTTAGATTTAATTAGTTCCAGGGTTAAGAGACATAGAGGTCTAGATCTCGTTTAAATGAAAATTTTTAACAGAATAAAGATTATCGAGATTAAAGATTATCTACGGAGGTCAATAGATACAGATTATCGAGATTTTCACTGCTGACATTCACACTCACACACATACATGTGATTTCCCGTTAGCAGTCGCCCAAGCCTTCATTAGATTTAGTTAGATTTAGTTAAGAGATGTAGCGGCCTAGATCCTGTTTTCATGAAATATTGTGCCTGGAAAAATATATGACGTCATCAGTACTGTGCCACTATGTTGAAACCACAGTTGGAATCATTAATTATACAGAACAGACAATACAAACAAACAAACAAATGAAATAATATTA
>JAHWFP010230636.1:11901-62497 GCA_023313725.1 Lithobius niger
ACTATGGACGCAAAAACAAAATAAGAATTAGGAGCGGGAATCTCGGTGATCTCGGTGACATACACACAAACAAACAAACAAACAAAAAAATATTACGATCTTAGTTATATAGATTACTAGGGCCGGCCCAATATATAGCCGGTTTTATAGAACATTGTTGTGATTTCACATTTGCATTAAAATATTGTGATTTCCCATTATCAGTTGCTCAAGCTTTCATTAAATTTAGTTGGATCAAGAGTTAAGAGACAAAGAGGCCTAGATCCCGTTTGCGTGAAAATATTGTGACGTCATGAGTACTGGGCCTTTTTTGTTGAAAACACAGTTCGAATTATTACTTAAACAGACAATTCCGTCATACTTGTATAGACAATTCCGTACGACAGACACAAATTGCGGACACACACACAAAGAAACAAACGAACATACAACAAATATTATGATCTTAGTTATACAGATTATTATTATTAAATTACTGTTCTGAATTTGTTTTGTTAACAAGTACACCTTGATTATAAAGGTGTCTTAAACTTCGAAATCTCTGTCTGAAACCCTCTATCCTAACTCCAACTACTGTAGTACACGAAGCTGTAGCAACAGCTTGGCATGCTTGCTAGGATAGCAAACATATGGAGCAGTGGATTCGTTGAAGAAAGAATGCAAGAAGGAATAAGTATTAGCTCACATGGCATAACGGCAGGATCTCCAAAATAATTCTAAGCCATGCTCCACCACTCGTTCTAAGTCATGATTCAGTGCTGCTAATTGTCGATGTCGAACAAGCGAACTTTATCACTTTTGCAGAAAAAGTATGCGTTAAAAATTCTGCTGTGTAGGTTTTTAAGTAAACAATATATGTGAAAAAATATCGCTCCTACTGTGACTGTTCCAATGTAACCGGAAGTGGCAAAAGACAACATTAAAACTTCCCTGATGGAAATAATGAGTTTCAGGCTTTTAAACCAAGGTTGAGTTTAAAAGGTAAACCCGGTTCATGGCCAATTCTCACAAAGACTCAATAGTCAACTGCTTCTAGCGTAGCGTTGGTGATATAAGAATGGGAGGATGAATGACTTGGGCTGGAGCTAGGAACGAGAGACCAGCAGTGGAACTTGTGACACGCAGTTGAATACGAAAGGAGTGAAAGAACCTAAAACCTTACTCTCACGTTCTAAGGAAACATCCATTCATACAACCACGTCCAAAAAAATTGTGACAATAAATAGAGTACCTTTACAGCTAACTTCCGAAACCTAGATATGGACTCTTCCTTACGTCCAACAAGTTGAGGCCAACCAAACGGAAAATTTTACGTCGAATTTTAGACGATAGAAAAAATTGATCTAACAGTGTTTAAATTGCTCTCCAGCATAAATCGTTGTCTATTGTACACCAGATAGCAAAATAAAAACAGCAGTAGCACTGTTAGTCCCATCATTCTTCCAAGGTTAGTCGAAACTTCTGTAGCCCATGCAGTGAACAGAGCTTTGCTTTCTCAATCCATACAACCCATTCTTCAGACATGCGAGGACTGAATATCTTTTAATATTTATAAGATTTCCGTGCACCAAAGTGAAAGGCAATGTAACGTGTTTCTTATCTATTCCATCGTACATCGAAAAATTTAGGAGAAGTTATGTTTGTGAATGTGTTCACAATTTTGCCCCGCATTAATAGTTGTCCATTGTCCACCAGACAGCACAATAAAAACTGTAATAGAACTTGTCTTATAGTCACTACACTTGTAAGATTAGCCCCACTATCGTCATGTTTGGTTTCAAGTCGTTTTAATGCTGCAACACTTTAATACTTTCTAATTACTTCCCTGTATATTATAATGTGCGATTAAATGTGCCATTACAACCACTTTCCAGATAGTTGTTTTCCAATTTCTACTTTCCAGGTAATCACTTTGTAGTGTTTTGAAAATTTAACTGTCAAGGTCAAGTTACAGTGACGAAAACACACCTTTTAGAGGTGTAATTGAAAATATTTTATTTAACATCACTATTATATTTGTCGGTGTCTTAGGTCCAGATGAGTACATGAAAAATGCATGCACACAACCCAATGTCTCTTTTTAAAGCATTGTCTGTTGTGTTGCTAGCTTCACTCGCTCATTCAGCATCACCTCGTATACACTCAAAGTAGATTTTAGTGTGATGTTATAAGCCTGTGATTCGTCTATTACTGTTATTACAGAGTTGTAATTCTAGTATTGTACATCCGTCAGTCTGCTATATTGTTAGAACTAACACCTTTTTAACCGAAATCAATATATTTCTAAATTTTTCTTGGCAGAGCAAGTGATCAAAGCAAGCCTATAACAAAGACCAAATTGCAAAATGTTGGTTTGTTGGTTGCATTTTTGTGGTCTAGGTGGAGCAAATGTTGAAATTGCCGTAATTTAATCAATTACAATCCACGAAATTACGCTTTTTCAAATTTATAGATCTAACACTTGCCTTTGTAAATTAGGAATTCTAAATAGTTAATGAAATCCGACGAAGTGTACACCATATTGCTTTTATAATCACGTGAAGTTTTAAAAAGCTGCAAAATATATCATTGTAGCTACCTTTTAGCTAACAATTTTTTTCGACGTAACTCAGTGAAATAATAAAGTTTGATTACCGCATTTTAACCGCTAGACGAAGGCAGTCAATTGGGAAAAACAAAAGCGTCCCTAACTGCCCACATTCAGCTCATGTGCAAAATAGTGCTTGGAGGAATTCCCTTTCACTTGGCAAACGAAGTGGCTTTAACATGAGTTTTAAATGTAACACCTCTGATTGCCACAGCATGTGGAAACGGTTTACATAAAACGAAAGTAAATAGCAGGCGACGTGTTTATATCACATCACGAAATAGTAAGATGGCTTCGTGTAATAATTTGGAGATTCCTGGTTGCTATGGTGACTGAATTCTCAACTTCCGTGTCAGAATGAAGAGGTCTACTCTCTAAGGAAATTCTCTGATGTTGTCTCTTATCAAATTAAAACACCAGCTAAATATTAACCCCAAAAAATGCTAAAAGCCTTAGAATTATTAAACGATATCTTCACACCCAAGCCTGTTTCCTAGTAATTGAAATTTTTCTAAGTCTACTGTTCACAATTGTATTTACTAAAGTGCCTTTTACGATAAAAAGAAGGCCCGATTTTCTCCCAATCAATATATGAGCACGATTCCTCAGATTAGCATGAGTGACCTAATTGATTTTGTGATTCTATTCATTGTCCTTAATAGCTCCTTCAAACTGCGTAACAGTTAAACACTGCAAACGCAATTTGCTTCTGAAGAAGACCAATCACAGGAAGAGGCTAAGGCTGTGAGACACAATCCACCGTGCTGCATGCACGGGTCTGGTATAATGACAGTTGATTCCTTTAACAATAACATATCTGATACAGGACGTTGAGTTGTCCCTAATACACGATGGTCCATCTAGCTAACTGCATGCATTTGACCCACACTAAGCAAGCCAAAACCTTTCAGGTTTGCTTTTGATGTCAGTCGATGGTGGATGGAGAGCAATGTGTGCCTATGATGATGCTTTGGGTTTTAAAGAGCTTACAGTAAAAATATTTACTTCTTACTTAAAAGTTTGAAATGCAACAAGCAATTGTAACATTGTAAATGTATTTTTGTTTGTTTGTTTCAAACACTTTTGTAGGTTTGCAAATTGCAAACTCCAGGCATTTGTACTTTATCCAAGGTTATGCTTTCTTTTCTTTAAGGTAACAATGAACTAATACGGAACAGTGGAAGATATCGTTTGAATAAGTGAAGAAAACGTTGAATCTCCCGGCCTATAAACCCGTTGAATCAACACGAAAGAATTACTAGTCCGAAATTGTTCTGTTACCACGAGACAAATTCGGAGTCGAATATAGTCACATTAATTAAACTTATCAAAAGTGCATCTGCTTTTTAAACACGTAACTCACTAACTCCTAGCCTAAAAAGATGGCCGAAGGGGAAAGTAGGGAATTACAGGAAAATATTGAGGCCGGACATAAAGAGAAACCTTTTAAATGTAGTGAATGTTTCGCTTCATATGCTTTAAAGGATAGATTGAAAATTCATAAACGCACTCATACTGGAGAGAAGCCATACAAATGCAAAGTTTGTGGAGTGGGGTTTAACGAATCGTGCAACTTGAAAAAACACACAATTTTACATAGTGGTGAGAAACCAATCAAATGTGATAAATGTGAATCTTCGTTTGCACGGAAAGAACACTTAAAAAGACACGCAGTTGTCCACAGTGGTGAGAAACCATATGAATGTAAGCTTTGTAGCGCAACTTTTGCCGACAGGCAAGCTTTAAACGGCCACGCAACGATTCACACTGGTTGGAAACCGTTTAAATGTGAAGTTTGCCAAACTGCGTTTCGGATGAAATCCTGTTTAAAGAAGCATCAACGCACACACACCGGGGAGAAACCTTACAAATGCAGAAGTTGTACTGCTACGTTCAATCAGATAGGAGGTTTAATAGTACATAAACGTGTGCATTCTGGTGAGAAACCCTACTCATGTGAATTTTGTTCAGCTGCCTTCTCAAGTTTAGGCAATTTAGCCACACATGCACGTATACACAGCAAGGAAAAGCCGTTCAAATGCAACGTTTGTGGATCTGCGTTTACACAAAGGGGTTCATTAAAAATTCACGCACGTTCTCACAGTGGTGATAAACCGTTCAACTGCACTCTTTGTGAAGCTAAGTTCAGTCATACAGGTGCCTTATACGTGCACCTATGCATGCACTCTGGTGAAAAACCTTTCCAGTGTAAGGTTTGTGGCTCTAAATTTACACGAAAAGGAAGTTTAAAGTCACACGGTCGAGTACACAGTGGTGAAAAACCTCACATATGCAAGGTGTGTGAAACAGCATTTGCGCAAGTAAGCAGTTTAAAAAAACATGAGCGCACTATGCACAAAACTTAATATTAGTCCTAACATTTGCTGTAAACTAGTTTTAACTAGAGCGTTTTTTCAATTTTTCAATGTTGGCCATGTACTTATTAGGGTTTCAGGTTCATCATTCGGCTTATCGCTACATTGTTCTAGTATTTTAACAACTTACAAACTACGAATATCGGAACTGCTACCTAAGAAATTCGTTAGAAGTTAGAAATTCGTTTATCTTAACATGACTGTTGATGTAACAGAAGGTGTAAATTTTTGGACATACTAATCGACTGACATGTTTACACGAGTGGAGTCATTGTAGGCTAAACCCGTGGATTAATAACTGTGGCAAGTTGCAGTATTCTCTGTTTGATGCACTTAACTGTACCAACACTGTGCTGTGGCGGGAACAAACCGCTTTTTTTTCATTTCCGTAGTTTTCCTGAAATAAAAGTTACGCACCTTACTGATTAAGTGACCCACTTGAACCAGAATCGCAAATTTAGGAACATGTAATTAACCCTTTGTAAATAAACTGTAATCAGAAAGATTGCATATTCACGTTGGTTTAGGCCACGTTACGTTTGATTATTTTTCCTTATTACCTATCATTTATTTACCTTTGGTTTTATTAAGTAGCACTAACTAGTCAGGTCCATTTTCACGAGTGATGCTCCACCAACACAGTAGGCCAAGTGATCATATTTGGGCCGAGCCAACGTCAGCGCAGGGCCGAGCTTGTGAATCAGTGAAACAGAGGCCAGACAAAAATAGAAAGTGGTAAATCCCTAACTTATAACCAGCATACTGTTACATTGCATTCTAGGAGATTTCTAGGAATTATTACTACAATGATGTAAAATTGTATGTGAAAGGCAACAAATTCAACATTACAATAGAATTTTTGAGTCAGGCTTTTAGTTACAAATTCTGCTGATTATAACAAAAACGTAGCGTATACGTCTTGCTCACAAGCTCTAGCTGGTCGTTTCAATCCCACTCTCACGAAGAATGAACAGGACTGGGTTTAAGACAGATGACTGTCAGACAGACTTGTGAAATATTTTCTGTTGCAAAAGAATCGACAAAATAAAATATTTTACCAAACACTTGCTTTGAACAATGAACGCTTATCACTCCTGCTGAGAAACAAACACATCAGTTAAGTAATGCTGAAATATTATTACAAATGTGAACATCGATTCACTGCGGATATTTTAAGCTATTCTCAGTTATAAAGTCCGCCTGTAGTATGCACAATGTAACCTAATTGACTGAAAATAAGAAAAAATATCAGCCAAGAAAGAACAATCCAAGTATGAATGTCTGAGCAACAAATGTGCCTTATGCCAAGTTGTTATTGATGAGCTTGACTCCATGACGGCAAGGTTTCACGTGCTATGGGTCTCTACAATCCACTCGCAGAAGCAAACAAATTAGCATTGTTCTACAAGTGAGAAAATATTGTTTCAATCAGCTTTACAGTCAGTTTATGGCATCTCTCGATTAATGCTTCAACAGTTTGTAATCTGAACGCTGTTTTAACTAAATACAGATGCAAACCTGTTTACGTTGCCTTTTGAACTTATATGTCAGACTGCCTGAGCGGGGAATCGAACCCAGGAGCTTTGAAACCAAAGGCCAAGGTCCTACCGCTGTGTTGAGCCTCGGCTATCTATTTTTAACTGTTTTAACTACTTTAGTATGTGCTAATGCTTCAACAGCTTGTAATCTGAACACTGTTTTAACTACTTTATTATGTGTTAATGATTCAACAGATTGCAATCTAAACAATATTTTACCTACTTATGATGTGTTTTCTATTTTAAACGACTGCACTTTATTTTTGCACTTTAAATTGTTGTTGCACCAATATATAAATAATTTGCATTGCTGTCAGTAATATATTATTATTTTGCTTTCATGTACATGGTAAGATAACTAATAGCAAATGAAATGCAGAAATGTATAAAATTAAGTAACAAGTTTTTTTTAGAAAAAAAAACATGTTTGCAGAACCAATTCTGTTATACAACTTGGTTTCAGCTGGGAAAAGTTTTAATTGCAATTTTGTCATCCCTAGATTAACACCAAGAAATATGTAACCTTAACTGTACACTATCTACCATGTCTAATATTTATTATTATTATTTACGCAACCAGCCTCGTTTTCTTTTTTTGTCAGCAACTTTGTAATCTACTAACAGATCAGAATAAAATGAGTTATTATTGGTAATGATTTGAATTTCCTGATAGTCAGTCATCTGGGATTTCACTGCCTGATAAGGCCAACGAAACTTCACATGTTACAGTACATCAGTCAGTGTGATTGTTTCATGTTGGCTACATCCTGCTAGGAGGGAAAATACTCTTAATACCATCTTAGTGAAGAATGAGTCTTTAGTTGCCTAATGAAAGTCATTTTAAGCAATAGTCAGCTAGCGTAAAAGGTATATGAATATGTAAATATATGTAAAAGGTATTGTCTTTAAAAGATGAGTTAATTGCCTTGTTTGTACTTTATCAAATTGTGCCATTATACTGTTAGTCATTGTTCCATACAGTGTAGTAGTTGGAAAAAAGGGAAAAACAGTCCCTTTTGAACAGTTCCTCCAATTAACCCCTGCAGTTTGGCATTTCCCCCTACTCTTACATGAACATTTTTTGCAGGTTTTTTTACAGTGGTGTTGCTGGTTGGTAATTTTTACCCTCTATGCGTAGTTTTATGGAGGTGTCTTTTCTAGTGTGGGGAAGGGGGGTTTCTATTCGATCGTGCAACTTTCCAGGGGTGGAAGGGTTGGTGGAAAAGCATCACCATCATTCTTGAATCGAGTTTTTTATAGCGGCGAAAAAAATATTGCAGGATCGTCCAGAAATCGGGTCTTTTGGAGGTTATAATCTAGCAAATATCGGGACGTTCGGCCTCCGATACAAATGGGGATCCATCTGGAAAGTGAGTGGGCCAAGGCTTTCTTTTCACGTTAGTCGCATTAGGACATGCAAAAAAAAATTGTTTGGTTTACGATCATGCTTTAAATTGAAACACATGGCATTTTAAGGCCAGTAAAGTGGAAACAAACCCAAACTCGAAATACGCTATCAGTTCTGGTGTAATTAATAGCATATTTGCGGTCCATCTTGCTGCCTTTGTTAAACAGGAAAATGAGAAATGGTTCTGTTGGGATGGCTGGATGCTCCATTGGGTCTGACGGTTTTTCTTCAAACCTCAATAAAGTGCTGCGAGGAAAGCTCCTTCTACCACTGACAATGATATATTATCTTTACTTATGTTCCTGTGAAGTACCGAGTGTATAAAGAACTGCGCATGGTGAACTGGTCTATAAAAGAGATGTGGTAGACCCTAGGAATTACTCATGTGTTTCATGCAAAATTCTGGAACGTATTATTCATGATTACACTTTCGGACATCTAAACACATTTAACATCATTGTAAAGGACTGATTCGAATTTGTGCAGAGGCATAGTACCATTTTACAGCTACTTCAATGTTTTTATTGACTTCTCAAAGCTTTTGACTCTGTGGTCAACTGCAAACTGTTCTACAGGTTGAACCGCTGTGGTTTCCAAGTTGAGATCCTGAAATGGATGAAGTCGTGCTTTTGATTCATAGCCATACAGTTTTTGCACGGGACCTCCACCTTATAGAACAGTAAACTAAAAAATCAAATTATAAAATTTATAAATTTGTAAAATTATAAATTATATAATTTATTCGGAATCCCTACTACTTAGTATGCTACGAAGGGTAGTGAAACTTGTCCAACGACTAGTAATTACCAATTGTGGGCAACAAACGTAAGTCTTAAAATTACAACCTATTCACACCGCTATGAGATCCCCAAACAAAACGTTTCAACCGACCGTCGCTATGACAATCGTTTGCAGTTGCTCGTTGTCGATCACAGATAATGCAAGATTTCATAATTTTCGTAAGCAGACTTACGTCACCCACCGACCGACCAATGTCTGACAAGCAGCTACGAACACGATCGGCGAAATACAAAATGGTGGCAAAGAACACTTCGAAGCTAAGCTTTATGCTCTTTGCCTTCACGAACATATCTGCAACGTCATAATAGTAGAGAACAGCAAAAAAAAATACGCTTGAGTTAATGCTGCCATAATTTCTTAAATATAATATAGAAGCACAGTGTGATTGGATGTTAGGGTCTAGGTTTGAAAAGTAAGTGGTCTAGCACTACTCATTCTGCAACGTTGATTGGCCCGTTGTCGGTTGTTCGTTGGTCGGTCATGCTGGTGTGACAGGGTGTTATTTTTAGTGCTGCTGGTTGTTGCTGTTGCTTGTTTTTGTCGTTCGTTTGTTGAACCAGTTCTTAGGTAGAAAAACGTACTACTTTTTTTACAAAAATTGAAAAAAAAACACTTAAAAATGAAAGCAGCATTGAAATTCTTGGTGTTATCATCTCGGATGATTTAAAAGCTGTACACACAAACGCTGAATTTTGGTAAGGTTTGTGGTGAAGGCGTCCTCACAATGGTGTGTGGGGATACGTACACCATGTGCAGAGGCACATGTAAAAGCCACTCAAGACTAATGATGGCACAGAACCATCTTCTGTTTTTTTTTTATCATTTCCTTTATTTGTCAAAAAAGATAAGATATTAAAGATGCACTACAGCAGCTAAAGCTAAACGAAATAAAATTTTACTCTATATTAAATTATGTTTTATAAGGAGAAGAGTGATTCAGTTGTACTTTACAATGTGACACAAAAAACTGGGTTACGACTGGTTGGATTCAAAATATCTAACGTAAAACGAAAATGAGTGAAATGTGTGGAGTTTGAAAATCTGAACGTTTTTTTTTTATTATTCTGTTTTATCTTCTAAGTATTTATCCTACGACTTGGATGTGAATATTTGTTCCACAATTTAATAACGAGTGTTTGTAACATATCAAAGAAAGACAATACAGACAATCCTAAGGTTAAACCTAGATTCCCACCAATGTCACATATCAATGCAATAATACTGCACGCTGCTTCTTCTCTGTAGCGTATGATAATATTGGTATCAAAGTAGGCAAACAAGATTGTAAGAAATGCCTCCTTCGATTCAGCAATAATTACAGACCATTTGTAAAAAGTAGTGTTGCAACGTTGGATACACTGGCAGTCTTTAATTGGATTTGTATTCATTACCAATGTTTGGTAGGCGTTATTTGCTTCTTTTGCATTGTCAACGGTGCTGCAAGGAGACAGATCACTTTCAAACATGTAGGGCAAACTGAAATTATAAAAACATTTCTTTATTTAAAGGCATATATCTTGATGAGCTCGTTAATGGCGTGTTCTCTAGTACTTGTCTTGTAATTAAAAGCTACTAAATACTGTGCACTTAAACTTACTTCTGACTTATGTGTCGACAGGCAGAGGCAAAAATATACAACACCCTTGCGAAAACAACTAAAATTGTTAGTGTATGTATTCCGTTCTCTCTTAAATTGTACGAGTTGGGGGAGCTGGGTTTGCCTGTATCTTTTCCTTTTTCCTGAATAATTTTGTACTTTCTTAAGTTATCTCATGCAAACCATGATCCTGTACATGAAGTAGGTCCTTTTTTGAAATTATAAACATCATAAGCAAATTTGAAGATTTTAAATACGAAACCTTAGATTATAGTAAAGGTCGCTACGCTGGCCTAAATTCTCTTGGACATATCTGATGAAAAGTGTGGTTGGTTCTCTACAAGTATTTGTTATTGTCCCCTTTCCACTCCCAATCAGATGAAATTCTCCAGGCAGTTGAGCTATGCCCATAAGAACAGTAATGTATTGGGCCATTACCTTAATTAGCTTGCCAGGTAGGATCTCGGACCAATAGGTGTTTCTATCTTGCCCGTGGTATAATTTAATTTCAACGGGTAGCTAAAGTAGCTCAGTTTGATTTGATTAGGGTTCTGGTGTCAAGACAAGCCCAGCATTTTAAACATGTGATCTCAAAAATCCTGTTTATGTTTCCTAGTCCACTGATATGGGGAGAAACTTTGAGATCCACACTTCATATTATTTATACGTAAGATTTGTACAGTGTGTTGCAGTATTTAGAAAAATATTGATATCCTGCATTGAATGATAACTAACTAATTACATATGCTAAGCTATTATCTCTAGTATATTTTTGAAGAAATAAATACAAATTGCTGGCTGCGAATGATACTTCAAAAAAGTAAGTAGGAAAATGTACTAAACTTCAATGTAACGTGACGAAATACTGCAATGCAACTTTTATGGAGTTAGGAAAACACCTTGGCAGATACCAAAGTTAACTGTTCTCACACCACAAATTTCCCTGGTGCGTTTAATTCGCCTAACCTAAATAATAACATGGAGCAAAATTAAATGTTAAAAAAAAGGCAATTTGATCCTAATATTATAATTAATGGGCTCAAGTTGCAGGTGGAGCCAATTGAAATTTATTTTTAGTTTATATTTAGTTTAATTTTTATGCCTTCGGTATATTTGTCAATGACACTTCAATTATTTATCAATATTAACTCGGCACAGAGTTAATTTGATTTTGGTGTCCGTTATATATAGAAATGTGCAAGAAGAAGAATTTTACTTTGAGTCAACAAGAAGCGAGTTTAAAGCTAAAGAGTCGTGTATTTAGTCAACATAGTTTGGTTTACAAGTTCTTTTTAAATTGTGAGGATAATAACTAGCAAACTGCTGCTTAACTAACTGAGACAGTCGGGTGTTCCCCTTAAACAATATAACTTCATAATAGCGTGATCAGCTGGCTTTTATTCCAGAACACGAAAAATATACCAATGAGGCCTTCAATTTGGTATACATGAATGGCAAAAATTGGTAGAGTTACCATCAAGGCAGTCAAATTAGTATACATGTATAGCGAAAATTGGCAGAGTTACCATCGAGGCAGTCAATTTGGTTCGCATGAATGGTAAAAATTAACAGAGTTACCATCGAGACAGGCAATTTGGTATACATGAATGGCAAATATTAGCAGAGTTACCATCGAGGCAGGCAATTTGGTATGCATGAATGGCAAATATTAGCAGAGTTACCATCGAGGCAGCCAATTTGGTATACATGAATGGCAAAAATTGGTAGAGTTACCATCGAGGCAGTCAATTTGGTATACACCAATAGCAACCATTGGCAGCATTACCGCGTTTTGACAAGAATAGAATTTTCAAGTATTCTAATGCACAAGAATCGTGTTCGAGTAGAAATTACAAATTCGGCTAAAACAGTGTTTAAGCATCTTTGCTCCTAATTAATAACCTTATGTATTTTTCGTTTCTTTATCATGGCTGCCTTCACATTCCTGGCAATTTATTTATGTTTTCTTAAGAATCATGGCTTTAGTGTTGGCTAATGGTCCTTAGCCTTTCCGTTAGAAGGCCCACATATGTGCATAATGTACGTAGCAAACCATATTCGAGATTTTTTTGTTTTGCATCTTGGTGGTGAGAGCTTGAATTTACCATTATAAACTGCGAGTTCCCAAATTAATACAAGAAGACATTGTATTAATAATTCATACAGTGGAACAAACACACTGTCTGCTGCGTAGTTTCGTTTCGCTTAAACAGATTCATCATAGTACATGATTGTAATATCGAATTTCAGATTCCTGCAGCTAGTGTAAAGGCTTTTTTGGTCGTCATGTTAAAGGTAATTCCTCCAAGCAACCTTTTTTAATTAATTGAATGTGCAGTCACTAATGGAAATTCATTATTTTTTCTGGTAATACGCCTTCGTTAGTGATCAAAATGCGATATTAATAATTCATCGAATTCCGTCGAAAACGATTGTTAGCTAAACCGTTAAGAAACTGTGCACTGGCAGTTCACATCACTGTGTACCAGTTCAGCTTCCATGAGAACTACGAACTATCAATACACAGTACGTTTCAACTCCCAAAGTACACGAAATGTGCATTGAGAGCACACAAATTGTCTTATAGTGTATTAGCTGATACATGGCAGCGTGTACCATCAGTGCAATGTCTGCACAGTGTATGAGGAAACAATGAAGTTTTAATTTTCCGTTTTTTAAGGTTCACTTGGTGTTACAGCACCATGCTTCGTCGGAATTGCGTAACTATTCATTACTCTAACTTTACAATGGTGAATTAGATTCAATAACTGATCAATTTATTGAAAATTCGAGTCGGAAATCTTTGGGGCGATTCCAAGTGAAGTGATAAATTTCTTTCCAAATCCGACCTTTCGTTTCGACTCAGACTACAAAAGTGCAATCGCCCAACCAACCAACCAGCTAACATATCGCAGTTTGGTGTCCGTTACAGCCTATGCTTTGTACGCTCCCACAATAATTTTTAAAATAACGATCATCACCTTTTTTCACTGTCGAATTCCCTGTGCCAGGTTTTCACAATTTAATGCAATTAGATGATGCAGGAAATAAAATAAAAATACTCTGTAGGGTGGAAGGTGTGTGGATGGTCACAATGTCGTATTTCAGAACAACGTTATTGCAAGATATCTCTATGGAATCGTCTTTTAATGCTGAACAACGTTATTGCCAAAATCAGTGCCCCTATCCAAAGAATATCGTAAAATATATTCTTCAACAAAACAGTTCTTCTGCGAAGTTTAGTAGAGGTTGAAAAAAAACACCCTGTCATTGCATTATTACGTTAAAAATGGACGTATGTTGCTGTGAGGGCAACATTCATATTTTCGAGATATTGTTCTTCATAATTAATATTCGTTCTGTAGTTACTACTAGGCCAATTATTGAGCCATGGAGTTATTTTCTTGACACCCTATCACTTAGAAAATGCCAGCTCCTATTACGTCCATGGGTATACAATGCCACAATCAATTAAACAAATTAAAATAGATACACAAGTGAGTTGAGTTCTTTTAGGATGACGAACATTAAAGGTACTGGAGCCAAAAGCATTGATATTTTATTCTATTTTTATCGCATATGCTTTTGAGTCCAGTGTCTTTTATGAACAATACTGCACAAAACCATATCCGTCCTTCGTCAAAACCGATGCTGAAAAATTATACCACTAATTCAGTAATCCATTCTTTTCACCACATCATAATATTTCATTATTTGTGGAGAAATACTTCTTGCTCTACTTATCTGCTATACCCTGTACATACAATACACGATACAGAATTTGAAGAATTATCGATGATTACTTGTTGAGTGACACCATGTCTCAAATTATTTAAAATCAAGAACTCAGTAAAAAGGAATTGATTTTGATTCATACAGTGTTCTTTCGCAATGCTTTTTTTTTTTACTTTGGCACATCTAGCATATTCCTTGTTAAAATTTTTAGTAAAACGGTCCTCTTATGGAAATCAACAACATCAGTACCCGGGACAAATGGCATTGAAACAGTGGCTGTGAATAAACATTTTTAGTCTATCTACTCTCTTTTATAATTTGTTCATATTTTTAAAGCAAATCAGTTATTAAAAAATAGCAGTTTTGGTTACTTTACACTAGGGTAATGTGGCAAAAGTGGCAACAGTTCATATTTTAATGTATTTCCAACTAACCTGCGTCGTATTTAGTTACTGCCCAGTAGACGGCGCCATATGTCTTACTGAAAAATTGGGGCTTGGCCAGTGTCGTACATTGCTTACAGAATACGTATAATTCCTGTAAAGGCTGTGCACAAATTTTGTCGTGGTGCTCAGTGGGTACCCCTACCATTTCGCAGAAAAACCTAGGTTTGAAACACGTTATTAAAAATGTGAAACATGTAAGAACAAAAGTTAAAGGTTTGAACTTTTATTTGAGCTAAGGAACGTGTTATTCTGCTCTACATAGCAACCCTAGGAAAAATTCCGTTTTTTACATAGTGCGTTGGAAAATGATGGTTGTGTGGGTCTTGTATGCAGCCTCCCATGGAGAAGCCTATCTAGCTGGTGGATGCTGCTATTGGCTATGCAGAATACGCTTAACAGGGCCAATTTCGGATTGAAAAAGAGTGCGGAGAACTGTGTATTTAAAACAGTGTTGGTTAGTACTGTAGCTGTGTGTCGGAAATACTGCTACTATTCAAAGAAATAATTCTGTGGATTCCCTGTTGGATTCCCAGTCGGATTCCCGGTTGTAATTGTACGGCATGGAGACTGGAAATAATTCATATACCTTGATTGTGAGGGTCTTACATCAAATGTAATTAGGGTCGGTGTAATAGCAAGTTGTGACACTTGATTTCGATGTATTTTACTTAATTACTCCTTGAATACTTTATAAGGGGTAAACATGAAATGCCAAAAAGCTTTAGTGCGGAGTTCATACAAATACCGTAGTTGAAAGTGTGTTGCAGGCTTAACTCATGGTACTTAGACCGTGGGTCAAGGGCCCATATTATTCACTTTATCTTATCACTGATGCATACCACGATTTTTTGACTTTAAAATGTAAATCAAATACACCTTAGTAGGAAATTACAAACTCCAAAACTTTTTTGCGGTTCTGTATCACTGGAGGTCTCCCTTTAGGAGCCCACAAGTCAAGCATTCTTCAAAATAATATAACTCCGTCCCTAACTGATGGAATTTAATAAATTTTTTTAATTAACCGTTATGAAATCTACTTTAATAACGTTCATATGCATTATTAACCTAAATATGATAGTTTGGCTGGGAAATAGGAGTAAACGTGGAAAATTTTATTTTTAATATAAAATGTTTCGTTCAGTCTCGAATTACTGCAATACTATTGATTTTTGCAAAAATTATATCAGAGCAAAATTCTTTATCTTTTATTTGACATTATAGAAAAATGAATTGCGCTTATTAAGTCGGGAAATACTTAGTTTCAAATATTTACCTACAAGCAAACAGTGCTTGCCAGAACCTCCTTTCTTACTAACAACACTAGCCACATCGCTCGCTCCGTTGGCGTCATCTCGCTTCGCTCGAGACGGTTTGCATGAACAAACTATGACGTCATGAATAAACATCACGAGGGTAAAAACAAAAACTTTGACCCTATTTTTACGGGTTTTTCGCGAATTTGAGGGTCATACTATCATGTTACAGCCATGAAAATAGGCCTAACCAAAGCACAATTTAAGTATCTTTCATTTAGTCCTACTCCTATCTTTGTAGGTGTCTTAGTTCCAGAGGAGTAGAGGTGCAAACACGCACACACGCGCGCGCAATTTAGTATTTAGCATTTAAATTTTTTCGTGTGTTTGCGTAATGTAATTTAAATTAACTGCTAAACGGGTATTCTGTATTGCATTTAAAATATCCGTAAATCAATTCCAACAGCCTTTCCACTCGTTTACTGCACGTGCTTCATTCTTGACCGTTGCACCAATCCATTGTTACTACACGTTCTGAAAACTTCGAGGCTCCCAATAAAAAACTGTCAACAATCGTTGACGGCAGGTATTGTTGTGCGATTGTTGTTGCTGATTGTTGCACACGGTCATTTTTCGTTAATGTGGGACATTTAGGTCCTAAATTGGAATTTACGAATACGCCTACCAGAAAGTCTGAGAAATTTCCTTTCTTCCAAACCCTTTCTCCAATTTTTGACGCCTTTCGAGAGGAGAAGAAGGGCATACATATAAAAAAATAAACACACTGAACGATTTTAATGATGTTAGATTTTTAATCTTCCTACTAAAGATTTTTCATTTTCCTACCAAAAGGTATAGGTAAGTAAGTATGTTCTGTTATGTTAGTTATGTTATGTTATGTTATGTTATGTTATGTTATGTTATGTTATGTTATGTTATGTTATGTATGTAAAAACTTGTGATAAAAAATCACAGTTTTCTACGTTTAAACCTTTATCATTTACCAGCCAAACTATCACACATTGAATAACAATCCTTACGAACGTTAATAAAGCAAATTCCATACTGGTTAAATAAAACAAAATAAAAAATCCATCAAGTACGGACGGAGTTATATATACGTACATACATCATGCATAGCCTACATGAAATCAAACGTTGTTAGCAATAATAGGCTAAATAATATTATACCACGGCTGTGATATCACGCTAACTTAACGCCATGCTAAATTTCCGTTGGTTAAATCCCGTTAACCAACACCGGAAGTGTGCGTCATCGCAAAAAGTGTGGGTTATCAAGTTACCTCACACTTTTGCCGATAACCTACACTTTTGCTAATAACTCACTCTTTTGACACTTCCGGATCACGCGACCGGGAACGCACACACCAACAACCAAATACATCGTGAAAAAAAAAACGTAATGCAATCAAAACGTACAAAACTTAATTACTTAAAAGGAATGAAATCCCATCCCTGCAAACTCTTATACGTCTGGCCAATATCTAAGCCATTCACTCTGCGTTAACTACCCCCCCCCCTCCCTCCACAAACTGAAATGCAATGACCTTCATTCATACCGATACGCTATTGCGTTTGTAGTTTTTAAACAATTCTCAAACTACAAACGCTCAAAATGAATTACATACCTTCCCAGAATGTCATTCTATCCCTGCAGCCTTTTGTCGAAGTTCTATCACTCCGAAAAGCTTCGAAAACACAAGCGACCTGGCTAGCGTGAAATACAGCAAAACGACACTGCATATCCTTCCTGCCTGCTCCCCCACAAACGGTCGCAAACGACTCGTCGGTCTACCAACCACTCCACCCTTAGTAAACCAAAATGGAATGACCTTCAGTCATTTCGAGATATTTTCACAAATCACAAACACGTTTTAATTAAATGCGAGTTAGCTTGACGTCCCGAACCGTGATATAAATAAGTTATTTATTAAGAAACTATTGATTATCGATTTTTAAACCACGGCTGCGACGTATTTGCATGTCTCGCGGCCAAATCATCGCAGCCGTGGTTGAAACATCGATAACCAATAGTTTTTAACCAATAACTATTACTTACTAGGAAAATTAAGCACCTTTAGTAGGAAAGATAAAAATATTGTTATTAAGAAAGAAGGTTCTGGCAAGCACTGTTTGTTTGTAGGTGATCGTTTGAAATTAAGTATATCCCGACGTAATGAGAGGAATTCATTTTTCCATATGTCAGATGAGGATAAAAAAGTAAACTTTAATTTCACTCCGACATAATTTTTGCCAAGAATCAATTTTACTGCAGTAATTCGTGAGTGAACGTAAAATGTTATGTTAAAAATCAAATTATTCACGTTTACTTCTATTTCCCAGTCAAACTATCGTACTTAGGTTAACAATGCATATGAACGTTATTAAAATATTATTTCATAACGGTTAATTAAAAAAAATTGTTAAATTCCATCCTTTAAAGACGGAGTTACATTATTTTGATGAATGCTCGACTTGCGGGGCCTAAAGGGAGGCCTCCAGGGATACAGGACCACGAAAAAATGGTGGAGTTTGGCTTTTCCTACTTGTATGCATTTTATTTAAATTCTAAAATCAAAAGATCATGGTATGCGTTAGTGATAAGATAAACTTATAATCTAAGCATGTTTTTGATAGCCGGCCCACTGTCAAACGGCCACTGTGCCTTTGTTATATCATCTTACATTGACTTGTAATTGGTTTGCAATTTTCTAATTACAAATTAATAAATAAGTATTTTATTGTAATTTACGTCAGTTTCTTAGGTGAAAAACTGTGGTCGTAACATACTTGATGGTTCAGTGTTAAGGATAATTAGTTTGTCCTGCAGCACTGAAATAACTAAAAATAACGGCAAATTACCAAATATACTTTATCTTGTGTTGTGGTAGCATTATTTCAAACCATTTTCTGCACAATATCTGGAAATGCTTAATTTCTGTATTAAAATCGAATTTTCATTGTATGAATTTCGCTGAATAACGTGGAGTTAAAAAGTGGCCAGATTTAGTTCAAAAAATAAATAAATAATAAAATAAAATTAATGAAATAAATGTTTACCTGCAGTTAATGACTGAGTTCAAACGGGTCCGCAGACAACTGGCTGAGCAAGCTTTGTAAACATCTTCAGTTACACAGGGGTGGCTGCGAGTGTTTAAGAGTTCAATCTAAAATTACAATACATCTTTATTATTTTCTGTCACAAACAACACCTACACATTATCGATGCACTCTTGTTGCACATTTTGTGTAAATGTTTACTTTTTTGCTAATTAAAATGTTTAAGAGTTCCTTTAGCTTGTTGGAAAAATTCCAATTTAGAATGCAGAGCAAGGAAGACAGATCGGAATACTTAAATTATTATAAGGCTGGTTAAACGTAAAATTTTCATGGCAATTTCCATCTACATTCTTCAAAAGATAGTACATTCTTGCGTGTTTTCACACTTAAAAGGTCTGGGCATCCAAAGCGCTTGTTAATTTTTTTTACCCTCAAACACGTGGAGTAATGGTTTGAGAATTGTTCATAATGTCAATGTTTAATAAAAAAAATATACATACTGAGAAATTATTTCAAAATGAATGAAAAACCTTCACCCCTAAAAGAAAGGCAATTGAACGCAAGTTATTAGTAGCAAATTGTTTTAAGGTGTAGCAAACGGCTATCAACTTAATAAATCTTACGACTTGCAAACAATACTACTAATTATTTTGCTTTGTTTCTGTATACAATACTACGATTTATGATTAGCAACAATTTAAACGCATCAACAAACTTCATTCGACCGTATTTTGCAGCATACGCAGTGTTACAAGACGACATGCATGATGCAAAATTCTTTGGTCGGCTTCTACTAAATGACATACAGAAAATATTTAAGAGCTTAAACGATACCCAAACATTCTTTTTTTTCTGAATTATGAAGGTACATTAAATAAGTGAGCAAAGCCATCTTCCTAAGCACATAGTAAACCTTTCAAAATCTGTGTGTGGACTGTAGAAAATATGAGCAATGTGAAGAACAACGTTGAGCAACAATTAGAAATACCTGGCTTCCTAAATAGAAAGCACATCATCCATCTTGTGATGGTCTGGACATTGACTAAACTATATAAATGCTTGGATCCATGCTAATGGAGTTATATCATCACTCCATTAGCTTTATACATATAGTGAAAGATGTGGTCAGTACTTAATAAAAATAAAAATTCAGTGTCATGATATACTCCCTGCACCCATTTCAGCACTGTACACATTTTTTACCTATGTATTCTAGGGATGTATTCAGTACATGTTGTGATACCACGTAGCAGTGTTTCTATCATGAGAAGCCATAAACACGATGAAAATACTGTTGTAAATGTGTTGTGGTGTGAAATGTGCAAAGAAGGCAAGTGTTATTAACGGGGCGCCTACCCTAAAATGAGGCACATTTTTTGAAATTGTTTCTCTTAGTATAATTGCCTCACAGTCATAATATTTTTTTTACATTAAAGTATGTTGAAATACGAGTCTAGAGCATATTTTAAATTTTGATTTGGTCAATTTTGTCGGAATTCTGTACCAGTATATTTTGGGTAAATTTTATTACACTTTTATACTGCTACTTTGATAACGTTAGCAAAAAAATGGTGCACATGAATGGGATTAGGCTCTAAATCATCTATATACATAGCACTGTCATGTAGGCTAAGATAATTTTGCTACTACAATATTTTATATTTTATAATAGAATCACAATTTGAATATAGTGTAAACTTATACGTATAACCCAAATTTTGGATTTTTTTTTAAACTACACCAGAAGTGTGTAGAAGTACGAGTTTAGTTCACTTTATAGTCGCCACACCTGGGAACTTGTGTAAAAAATGTCAAGCCATTATCTCAATTCTTAGTAAAGTTATGGTGTTTTCAGTGATTGACCGCAAGCGATATTCACGATCTGAGAAAATCAAGTTTGAATGTGAAACTTATAACCTAATGCAATGCTACCTAAACGAAAAAAAAATTGCTTTTAGCCATAAAAGGTCTCGGTTAATAAAAAAAACTGTTGCAGCATGAAGGGTACATATTACTGCACCAGAATACCTTTAAAAAAATGGGGGGAATATATTTAGGGATCGTGCTCCCTCAATATGCACCATTTGGAGACCTATAAGGTCAAATAAGCTAGGCACTATCTTGGTTAGCAAATCTGGAGGTATATGGTTACACAGTCCTTTACTGAATGCAGCCGTGGTAATCACGGTGGTGATGGATGTTTCAGATGAGCTGCGATGGAATTCTTCATCTGTTATTTTATTGCATTATTGCGTGTTTCTTTAAAAAAAATAAAGAAAGAAATAGGATAGGGAAGCATGCTTTTCAAGTAGTTCCCTTACCCCACGATTTGTAATTATGGTAAAGTGATTATTTCTGTTCTTGAATGTGTTTGTGGTACATTCTTAAGCTCCACTTCCCACCCAAGTCCTCAAAGTTGTTTATTAGAGGACTTGGATGGGAAGTTGAGCTTAAGAATGTACCACAAACACATTCAAGAATAGAAATAATAACTTTACCATAATTATAAATCGTGGGGTAAGGGAACTACTTGAAAAGCATGCTTTCGTATCCAATTCTTTCCTACGTAATATGCACTCATCAGAAAACCGAAGAGCGCCCCCAAGAAGAGCAAGGAACCCTCAATTGCAAAATAAGATTCACTTTTAATATTGGCTAATAAAAACTTCTACATTTGAACCGTAGTCACCTTAAAGAGCAAACGCTGAACGCAGTGAGCAGGAAAATACACTTAAAAAAGGGATTACATGTATGAAAGGACGACACGCAAATTATGGCAGTTGACTAATCCACCAAGTTTAAAAGTAGCGTTTTGGAAAATTGATAGCATGCTAAATTTTTGCATACAAACACTGAACTAATTTTATACCATATGGATGACTCTAGCATTGTTAATATACGTTTTTCACTCCCACTTTAACGGGAAATTATACAAGCTTTCAGGCTGAGCCTAATTTTCTTCTCGAGGTTCGTGGTAAGTTATTTAAGTGTTGCTAATGCCAGTTGGTGCCCCCCCCCCATACCGCAAAGGATGTTTAACAACTTCTGAGGCATCGTTTTAAGATAGGGTACTTCCACGGTCTAGTTTATATCAGCTGAGAGTGTCGTCACTGGCCAAAATGAATGGTATAATAATATAATAGCAATTTACCACATTCATGTGTAGGGCTACCGGTAGGGTGGTGAGCCACTTACACCGGGCCTGGACGAAACACGAGAGGAGGATGTTTAAAAAAGCTGGCACAACAGCAAAAGGTTTAAAAAATATTTTTTAAAACCTCTTCAAAAACTTTTCCAAGGATTGAGTCTTCAACATTCTACGGAATCCAGATACGGTGTCCATATTTACTGTTTCTGCGCTAAGTGAGTTCCACACTGGTACAATGCGGACGGAAAAAAAAGGATGGCTGGGAAGAACCGCTGCTATGGGCCCGCGGAAATTACAGCACGAAGGTGCCCTATCCAAAAACGGGCACCATGTGTGTGAACACCATGCTGACGTGGACACCATGCTGACGTTAGCAAAACTTAAATAATTTATCAGGAACTTTGTGAAAAACTTAGGGTTTGCCAGGAAACCTACACCATTTTGGTTAACGATGCAAGAGTCAGGAGAAAGTTAAAAAATATATTCCGGTCATGGCGAAATAGGCCAAACCTGTTTCAGTATCTTCCAGTCAGTATGTACTGGCTTTCCAAGAAGTTATTTTTTAATTATTCGGATTAGTCGACTGCCACTATTCGTGTGTCATCCTTGTATTTGTAAGTAATGGAACTGCTGAATTTTCTATTTTCAAGTGAAGTCCATGCTCACTGTGTTTGTGGTATGCACTTTGGGGTGAGTAAGGTGCCTGTTTTTAACCTGTGGATGTTTTAAAGAGAAAACAAAATTAAAACTGGTTCTTTTATGCTATTCTGAGTGTCTTGCCTGTCAGGCAGCCAACTTAGAAAAACTCATCTTCTTCGAAAATTAACTTCATACTGAAATTACACGCACTAGGCTATTTGTATTTAATTTTCATTAATTTAATTGGCCTGATTCATTTTGTGAAAGTTGAACGCACATATATAAGGAAGCGAGCAAAGAGAAAATAAAGGCATTACACGTCGTAACTTAATTTTTTTAGGCAACCCCTTGCTTTCGTTCAAATATTACCCATTCTTACTTAATCTTTAAGTATTTATCCGCACTGCTAAGAATGGGTAATATTTGAACGAAAGCAATGGGTTGTTCTTCTTAACCCAGTAAATAGGAGTTTCCATTTTTGATTAGTTGGCACTGCTGTCGAGCCTTAGTCCTCATGTAGACCATTGTTCTAACCAAAGATTATTGCTAGAGCTCTTCATTAATTTTATTTAGTCAGTAGTTAGCAATAATTCTTTACCTGTACTGTAAAGTGCCGAATTTAAATAGATGAAGGAATATTACTTCTGTCATGGGGAATATCCATGACAATCAAAACACAACACATCTGTTGGAATCATTCGGTCGTTTAATCCAAGTTGACAACAGAAAGGAGAACAGAGCATGAAATCCAAGACATGTTGTGAGAATCGAGCTGCTTGCTCGCATCGCATCGCTTCCAATACTGACTGAGAACATAACGTGTCGCCTGCGCGCTAACTCACCGTGACAAATATAAGTAGTGCTATCCAAGTTCGCTACACTTCAAAGATTAAACAAATTCATAAGGATGGCGCAGAGTTACCCCATTGCACAAGAAAGAATTTCTTATTCATACTAATTACCTGTTCAGTCCTAAAGCCAACTCCTAAAAAACTTCCAAGTGGGTGCAAGACATAGGCTGTTAAATCAACAGGTTCGTCGTTAATGCTAAAATAAACCTGAAAGAATAGATGATGAATGTACTTCGTACTGGATAGATTGTTTTAAATCCTACGGACACTTATTTAAGTGAGGCTGTGGTTTGTTGGCCTTCCTGTTTTATCAGCTCATTGTACCAGACTGAATATCGTAGACATCTACTTGATAGCCATTTGAGTACCAACAACAATCAACAATGAAATCGTCCTGCCCACATTCTTAACCCTGTTCTCAGTTTGCTTGCAGTCATTGTTAATAAACCTTTCCTACATCTGTGTCGTATCATTTATCGTTTGAAAGAGTTACTATTTACCTGGAAAAGAGCATTCTCCTAGTATTGCGGATGAACTGGATTTCTCACATTGTTATAAGTAAATTTGTCAATTAGTTTCTAGTTGCATTATAATTGTCATTTGAATTTGATGAATTTGATTGGCAGTAGTAGGGTATTTATACCCATTGTTAAACAATTACCTCATACAGCCTTACAATCGTCGAAGCCGCAACACATTAAATTCCTTGCTGCATCACTGTTAACAATTTCCGTAAAATTACGGTACACAAAGCCTAGGTAATTCGTTTCAGTTATTTCAACCTTGAAAGTGTAGACGTCGTTCTAAGTACAAATTAGATCGGAATGAGGAGTATTACTTTTAGGGTACAAGACCAATACTCCTCATTACGATCTATTTTGTACTTAGAATGACATCTACACTTTTTAAGGTTGAAACAACTGAAACGAATTACCTAGTCTTTGTGTACCTAGTAGTTTGTGTCTGGTAGCACTTCGGATGCAACGTACAGCCTAGAGATTAGAGATGAAAACGTGTCTGTCAGATGTGTTAATAGCGGACATATGACACTTTTAGGGAGCAAGACCGTCATATGTCCGATTAATACATCTGACAGACACGTTTTCATCTCTAATCTCTAGGCTGTACAATGCATCCGAAGTGCTACCAGACACAAACTACTAGGACTTGTACCGTAATTTGCAGAAACATGTTCAGCATGATCATTTACGAACTGCCTTAATCTTAACATAGCTGCTAGCAAGGCATCCTACCTCCGCTTACAGGCATCCATCTACCAAATTCTAACTCTTTTCTAACATGTGCTCTCAATTACTGTAAGTGTAAAGATGTAACGATACGCATCCCGTATACTCACTACTGGATAAACAAGATTGCAATGTAGTAGCTCCTTGAATACTAGGCTTCACCTGGACGAAGTTACTGATATTGTTAGGAATGTTAGGTAGTCGTGCATGGTTTCAAACCCCGTACGTTGCCAGCACTCCATGGGTGTGATTGTTTAATAAGGTTCAAGGGCAAGATACGAAGATATCCAAACCACACTAAGCCACCTTGACTCGACACATTTGAGGTCTATCGATGTGGATCGTATTTAGATCGAATAAAAATCGAGTGCCCGAGAACTGAGTCCAACGATTATTTATTGGATCTTATAGCGACACAGAACCTCCTTCACTCCCCTGGTATGACACATTTGTCCTCTTCTACGGATTTACTAGTGTCACTAATTAAACACAGGAAAGTCCTTCACACATTTAAGTTTACCAAGTATTTTCACTAGAGTCGATCGTTACGTATCACGGTGATAAGCGAGTAACTTGACATACGGTGTATGATAAAGTTGAAAATGTTCGTAGGCCTAAGGGGAAGACGGCGTCGATGTACAGAAAATGGCACAGCTCGTAATCAAGATGTCCGTCATGTAATAAAAACGGAGTGGAAGAGAATAAAAGTAGGGGAGGAAAATGCGTCACGTGCAAGTGAAGGTTACAATGGGCGTACATTCAAGTACAACAATGCTTTGCCGTACGGGGAAGAAAGAGAACGAAGTGTGGAGAGCAGATCCATCCAATTAGGACATTCACACAACGTAAGTAATTAAGTGAGCAAGTAACAACCTCGGTAGTACAAAGTCTGAAGCCGTACACCTTAAAAAAACGATAGACTACATCCACAGATACGTAAACGTAAAGTAAACAAATAACAGTTAATGCACACAGCACAGTGAGTGAACGTAATGAAACCGTTCAAGGTTAAATAAATCGCCACAATTAAAGTAGAAGAGTTCTTAAAGTGGAGAGTATGGGAAGAAATCTCTCTACAGGCCAGATATACCGGTGTTATAAATAATGTTCAGTTTTTCTTTCCATCAAATAAATAAATAACCACTTCAATTTAATGTCGAATTCCATACAAAGTTGTTAGTTCGAATTCGTCTACGCACGTGTTATTTATTTGTTTAGGTCATACAGTCAAAAATACTGTAGAAAATAACCCGGTCTCAACGAACACATCTCGTTTAAACAAGCATTGTTATGAAGCTTCTGACCCCAACACTGTTTAAAGTTAATAGTTGTAGCCTTCACGATTTTAATATTCATATTGCAGTGCCTAAACACCATTGTGCTAACACTAATTGGTACATGAACAAACCAGAGGGAACAGCATTAGTCATCACCCTTACCCACGTATGTACACCAGCATGCTGGCAAGGTATGCGTTTGTTTGTAGGTATACACACTGAAGTCGTTCTTGAATTAGAATTTAAACAGAGTATTCAAAAAGTGCCAGATCGGCTGAATAACTTTAGAACAGATCACAATTAAGAGTTGTAACCTTAAGAATATTGGTTGGATTGAGGGGTTTATCTATGGGCATAAGAGGTATCACAACATTCCCATGAGGAAGGGTTGGGCAGGGGCACAACTCAAGAATTAAAAGGGAAGGGAGGTTAGGGACACGTTATAAAAGCTCTTACCGAGTAGAGAAAAATGGCGCCCAGTAGACGTCGCCTTGTTGAACCATCAAGAATAGCACCTGCAGTTGAAAGTACGAAATAGCATTTCACTTTGAACGGACGCCATTTTTATGGGAGCAACGTGGCGACATTATTTTTGCGCCATTTTCCTAGACTCGTTAAGTGATTATCTGTAATTCCCGTTCGAAATTCTTGAGGTAAACCCCCTGACCACCTCCCGCATTTGGAGGGGTGCTGTGTTGCCTCTTACGCCAAAAGATAGATATATCAACCCAACCTGCATATTCAAAGTTACAAGTTTCAATTCTCACTACTAAAGTATTCAGCCAACCTGGGACTTATTGCCATAATTTAGACACGAGGTTCTGTGAATAATAGATAATTTAGGCAAATAACATATACAGGAGGTCCCAATGTTATTTGCCCAAATTATCTATGATTCACAGAACCTCAAGTCTAATTATGAAAACTGTTAAAAAAGTAACATCACCGAATGGAGAAAGACCTTTACTGATGTACTCCCAAGAAAATGAAAGCACATAGGAATACTGGAACAACATTTCTGGAAAACTGAAATAAACTTGAGCTACACTTACTGTTCTGTACGGATTTTGACAGCTTTTGTCGTTCGGTGCACCGAGTGTAGCTATGACAAGAAAATGAGATATTCTACCAAGATAATGTTGACGCCCTGCAAATAAAATAACTTGGTTAATGTTTGTCTGAGCAAGTCGGTGATGAATAAAATATACAGTTGATACCATCTCTACAAATTATGAAAAGAATTCCCAAAAGTAATGCGTATATTTCAGGTATACGCGGAAATTTACAATAATTTTGAGGAGAGATTTTGGCAGCATCACAGCAATGTTGTTAATAAAAAAAATTCACACAAATACAGACCTATCTCCATTGCCTTTTGGACTTAAATATCAAATTGCCTAAGTGTTTGTGATTGAATGTCGAAGACAAACTGCTCGCCCAAAGGTCGAGGGTTTAATTCCCGCTCTGGACATCTGACATTTAAGTACAAAAGGCAACAGAAATATGTTTGCATCGTATTAATTTATCACTAATCGAGCCGTTTTGTCTTTCCGTCCTGGGGAAAAAATGTTATAAATACACTATGGAAATGAATAAGGTTAAAGCTGTAGGGCCTAACACTGGCTTCCAAAAAAGTTGTACGATGTCAGGTTATCATATCATGGGACAACTTTAATATCATCGTGCCTAAAATATCTATTTTTTTAAATTGTTGTGAAATGAATATTTTTTTGTAATAAAAACGAGCAGTATTATCGAAGGCTAATTAAACTATACAGTAAATTTACTGCCTTGACAAAATAGACCACAATTTAACCATGGAAATTTATTTACAAGAACTGTATTTAAGTGGTAATTAAGTAAACTAATAACAATTAGTCGCAAAATTTAATAGAGACACTTCTTTCCCAGTCCCTACAGCAGGTGTAATAGAAGTTCGGCTGAGTTGTAACTAGGATCTAATTTTTTGGCCACCACAGGCTAATTAGAACTTTGGCAGGCTAACAGCCCACTTTCAGCTAAAAAGACCAAAATAAATCAACGATATTTAATATGAGGGTCGCTGCACCAAAAAAATATGAAGAAGAAGGCAATTAATTGCCCAAATGTTATTTTTTTTTTGGGGGGGGGGGTTTATTACATATGTGGCTTTTGCTATGGATTTTAAATAGTAAAAACAGGAGAATCACTGATACGAATAGAACTTTCTGATTCCTGCCACTTTTGTTTTAACAGCGAAAGAAAGGACTGTTCATTTTGTATGATAATGTAACAAGCAAACCTCCTGCTGCCTTGTCATTATGGGATCGAAACACCCAATTCAAAATATCTGAACTCACCATGGCAATCATGCTGGATTTTAATCTAAACTGAAATGCTTATGATTAAGCAGCCAAGCTGAGCTCGGCTGAAGTGATTACGTAGTGCATTATCAAGGTAGTGTACATATTCCTGATTGCATTCGTAATTGTTTGCTTCATTCAGATACAAGAAGTTTCAATATTTTCGGCCTTAGCCTTATATTTTCCCGTGGTTAGGCTGTAGGTGTCAGCTGAAAAATTTTCAGCAGGTGTCCGATTGGTTCAAAAATATGTGGAGCTGTGGCTAGTGGCTGTAGCTAAGGGGTGTAATTAGAACATTCTGTTTACCTCATTAACACGACTGGTTGCCCTTACCAATGCTGAATTGGGTGCAGTTCCCTTCAGGCAAAAGACTCGAACTCCAATTAGATCTCACTAGTGGTAGATCAGCACTAATTTCCATCAACTGAAATTGTAAAATGAACTGGTATAAAAACAAAACAGGTATTATTATGCACAATGGCCAAAATATTTGAACGACCAGTAATTTTCGCAAAACTCAGATTAATATCGTTGAGGCTTTGACAATATCGGTTACATTGATTTCTAATACAGGTACAAGTGTTAAATTGCAACAAGACCTCTATTTTTTTTAGAAGTTTAAGTGATTTTGTAGGACTTACGAGTGTTTCAACTTGCAATTGTTGGGTACCATGCTTTATTTACATAGGACCTTACTGCTGTGTCGGGCAGAAGACCGGGTGTTGTTAATGCGTGCTAAAATTATTTGTCCGTATTTATATTGTGGTAGGAGCTCTTTTGTTACATGGGAAAAAGACAATGAACATAAGTTGTAAAAACTATTCTTTCTTCCATTGTTGGAGTTTTCGTTTTCCTAATAGACATCTTGTTCTTCTTGTTACTCAGGAGTAGGGTTAAGTAGTGTAAGTAGACAGTAAGCTTAGACTAAGGATTGAGTGCATGGTGTAAGAGGCCTATATGATCTGTAGCAATAAAGTAAAGCAAAGAAATAGGATGGATACATTCAGTTAACACCTTCCTGAACTAACTGAACAAAATATCAAAGGATGATTATGCCACTTTCATCAAAAGTGGCATCACTCTTATGTTTTAAGAATTAACTGGATGCTTTCAACACTTTCACCACGCTTGCTGTGCTGATAAGTGCAGCCGTTTAAGTGTAAGGAAAATCCAATGCTAGCTGAGTTAAATATTGTGTGTCGTTTCCGGTGAAGAACACACACAGTTTTATTCCAACTGGCCTTTCCGCCAATGGACTAACCTAATGGTACTTGTTATAGTAATTATACCTATAATACGTTCATTTAACACAATGTAGTTACTGTGTATTAGGGACATTTTGTATGACAACAATCTCCACCGTTTGTTAATTATGTTTACATAAATAATCCTTTTGATAAAAACTGCTGGTGGCATACCTTCTTTTGTTTTTGCTGTCAAAAAACGTTAAGCCGACTCGAAAAGCCGATGTGTCTGTTGTTTCATCAGTGACACGCAGTATTTTGGAACGAATTTTAAGTGACATGGCGAAAGTGCTAAGCATTTCAGTTGGTTCAGGATGGTATTTTTTTGTTTCGTTTGTTGCTTTACATCCTACTGTTGAGGTTTTCAGCACCACCTCAGAGAGTGAATGGTCACTGCGACAGTTTAGGTGTTCAAAAACCATTCATCACCATGTCTATGTGGGAATAAATATAATATTGCTTTAAAACAGTTTGTCTTCAATATCCGGTTCAGTTTCTAAATCAAATCAACACTGTTATAATTCGACTTGACAAATACACAGAAATTATGGAAAAACAGGGCCATTAGGCTAACAGCATATCCACTGTGCTGGATATCCAGCACTGCACTGTTCTAGGAAAATCGATATTGCTGGACTGAATGCCACTTCAGTAAATTATATGTAGATTAGTCTCCATAGTTAACACTCGGCCATTGCGTATGCTTACTGATACGCTCAAAACGTTTAATCCGAAGATGGACAATAGACTATAGTCCCAGGCCATGGTCCACCCTCTGGGTCTCTCACAGGAACCACCTGTGGACCTTACAGCTTTCCTCCAGCTCCTGCAGCTGATTGTGTTTAGCCCTTTTTCACCAACCACACCACTTCAGATTAAGTTCCAATGGCCGTAAAATATTACACAAAATTACAGAAATTTAGAAATTTTCTAAAAACTTCCGACAAAAGTAAATTTTAATATGATTTCTACGAAATGTACAAAGAACTTCTGTAGAAATTCGATTTGAGTTGGAAATTCTCAAACAACTGTTGCAGAATTTCTATACAATGACACGGAACTGTCACGTACAGATGTATGTAACAGGTACCGGAAACAACGTAATAACCATTATGAGCATAGATCTGAAATTATTCTTAATGTGAATACGAATACACGGCTAAAGTCAAGGACAAACGTTGTGAACATTATTTATTAGGGTGGAGTGAAAAAAACTTTTTTTTTTTTGAATTCCTCATTGACAAGGTGTGGAAAAGATGCTCTCGGGCATCACTATCACACGCAAAATATTTCATCACTCTTGGGGTCATATCTTGAGGTGACCCAAGGGCGCATCTACATCGTTAAGGACGTATGATGTGAGTGTGTTTGTGTGTTTGTTTGTGTGTTTGTGTGTTTGTACCTCTACTCCTCCGGAACCGAAGCACCTACAAAGATGGGAGTTGGACCAAACGAAAGATAATTAAATTGCGCACGGTATAGGCCTATTTTCATCGCTGTAACTTGATATTATCACCGTCAAATAAGCGAAAAACCCTTAAAAAATAACGTCAAAATTTTTTTTTAACCCTATTCATGTTTGTTCATGACGTCATAGTTTGTTCATGAAAACCTCCTCGAGCGAAGAGAGATGATATGGAAAAGAATGCACGGACAACGTATTTTGCAACACACCACATATACATCTTAAAAATTGTTTTCATACTAACAGACTTGATGCATGGAAAAATCAAAACAATAGATTTGGTTTTAAAATGATGTGAAACATTCGTGTTTCTGAAGCACGGAGGTGCGTGGATTGAGCAAGCAAAGCGAGTAATTTCCACGTAAAGTAAACCTTTTCAATGTGTGTCTCGCTTTGCTATATCAATATTTCATCTCTCACATTGGTAGGAGATTACATCTGATGTGCTGCAGATGTTTCTCCAAGTGAGGGATCATGAGAAAGTGAAGTGATAAGACGCCCACGGAAAAATCTGTACTGAGCAGGACGTAAAGAACAATATTCTAAAAATAAGTAAAACAAGAACACCCATATAAAGTGTATACCAACACAAATTACAAGTGATGTGTGGTTCTTGGTGGTTACATTGATTCAGTTACGTTTTCGAGGAAATGTTTGCCTGATTGAGTGAGCGAAGCGAACGAAAATCAGCTTTTGTCATCAGAAACGGCGTTTTTCTGGTACATTGCTTGATCTTTTTGCTTGCCTCCTTGGACGTAAAAAAAATAATATTGACCTCTCGAGATAACAGATATCACATACTACACTCTTATAACTTGCTTGATCATTTTTTTATGTGGAAGGTCTGTCTGTATCATAAGTATTGCAGCAAAAATCTCCTCGAGCGTAGCGAGACTTCGCGGAATGAGCCGAAAAAATACCCTAAAAGGACAACGCATTCTGCAACATACCACATACAGATCTTAAAATTGGTTTTGTATTAACTGACTTGATGCATGGAAAAATATAAACCTGGTTTTAAAACGGTGTCAAACATTCGTGTTTTTGAAGCACGGAGGTGTGTGGATTGAACGAGCAAAGCGAGCGATTTCTGCGTAAAGTAAAATTTGTCAGTGTGTGTCTCGCTTTGCTCTATCAATCTTTCATCTATCACCTTCACAGGTATTACTTCTGTAGGAGAAGACGTGCGAATGTGCAAACAAACAAATCGTGTCTTTTGAATGATATAGGTGAACGCAGGTATGCTTAGGAATGTGATGGACGCTGTGAGCAATAATGCCATTTAGTTTGCGTCGAAATAATCAGCACATGATTTTGTGATGATCTTGGAACCAGAGAAATTACTGGAAACATGGATCAACGCGCACGTAGCTTGCGGATCGCAAGACTGCTGGAATGATTTATAGTTATCATTTGTTTACGCAGTGCGGCCTTACGAAAAACGCGTACTACATTCTGACCATTTGCTTGATCGTTTTAGACATGGAATGTCGGTCAGCAACACAAGAGTTGCGGCGTGAATGCTCCTCGAGCGTAGCGAAGCAAACGAAAATCAGCGTTTGTCATCAGAAACAGCGCTTTTGTGATAAATTTCTTGATCTTTTTGCGTGACTCCTTGGACGTAAAAAAATTATATTGACCTTCTCTCGAGATAACCGATATCGCATACTACACTCTTATAATTTGCTCGATCGTTTTTTATGTGGAAGGTCTGACTGTATCATACGTGTTGCAGCAAGAAATCTTCTCAAGCGCAGCGAGACTATGCGGAATGAGCGAGCGAAGCGAGCGACTCCGCTCGTCAAGTTTAACTTTGTACGGCAATGGGCGGAACACAGAAAAATGCAAAACTGATGATTTGACCGGTTTAAAATCTAGTTTTTTTTTAAGATTATCTCATTCGATTCTCTCAGAAACTATGTTAGCTCGTCGTAATTACAAATAATTTTAATTATCTTAATACTGTGGGAATAATTTAGTATCGAAAGTTGGCCAACTGGCCATTTTGACACTTAACTACTGCTTATGTTATTGCACAAAAAAAGGCTTTTGGGCAATTACGGCTACCTTTCTTCGTCTCTAAGTGTTTTAAATGAGATAACGTTAAAATTAAATTTAAAACCAGTCAAATCATCATTTTTGCCTTTTTCACCGCTCTGCTCGTTGCCGTACAATGTTAAAGTTGAAGGCCCTTGGGTACCTCAAGACACGACCCAAGAGAGATGAATTTTTTTGTGTATGATAGTGATGCCCAAGTGTGACTGTTCCACACCCTGCCAATGAGGAATTAAAGAAAAGGTTTCTACGCTTCACCTTAGTATTTATGCTCTGGAGAGCACACAACTTCATTGCGAACCGTCCATCACTTCATTGCTATTTTTGAAGAGTAGACCGTGTTTACCGTGTATGACTGAGCAGCAATTTTAATACATTGGTTTAATAGTTAAGTGATAACTAGACACACGCTAGTGTGTCACGCCAAGTTCAGCAACAAACATTACAACAAACATCACATCAATTCAATTGTCGAGGTTGTAAACCATTGTAGCGCGACGCCATTGCGTCAGTGTCTTACATCGTGAAACATAGTTGGGCACATTTCAGGTACTTGGGAGAAAATAATAATGCGGTAGAAAAGCTTAAATTGTGATGAAGTTGAGAGCAATGACCCACTTGACAAAAATTAACTCATGTAGGAATGCCAGCTAAGCTGCTTTCAATGCAAAATCTGACCCTCAATAACCTTGAAAATGTGTTACTATTAGCTAGCTAGCTACTCCGCTGATCCCCATATTAAATCCAATAGGGTGATTATTCATCGATGCCGAGATAACGGGAAGGCTTCCAGCTATGAAATTGGACGAATGGGTGCAGTACAATACGAACTGCGTACCTTTTATGGTTTGGTGCCTGGAGGGGTAACGGGGATGGCGTGGGAGGGCTTGTAAGTACGAAAATATTGTTATAACCATTGTTAGTATTATCGGCATCGTCTCTCATTGAACGGCAAATGTTCGGACAATGGGAATGTGTATACTGACGTGGGTGCCTAGACACACACTAGTGTACCACGATAAATCTAGACAACGTTGCAAAGAAATTGTATTTACGTCCAAATCACGAAAAATAAACCAACTGTTAAAACAAAGCATAATAAACAAAGCCAAAAACTGGTAAAGAGGCCACCAAGCTGAGAGTGGTTCGGCCCTTCAATGGAGTGGTATCAACACACCAAATCTAACTGAATAAAACTAATTACAACGAAATTAAAACCAAACCAAAAACTTATAAAGAGGTGACTAAGTTGAGAATGGTTCGGCCTAGAGGCAAAAGGTAGTAGCAAATTGGTGAAAACCAGTTTCTTGTTGACGTGGCACTTCATTACATATCTGCACGGTAGTGGAGTTGAGTCTAATACACAATTTTAAAAAGAGGAGTGATATCATATCAAAAACCAAAACTGGTAAAAGAGGCCGCCAAGTTCCGAACGGTTCGGCCCTTCAAAATATTCGCCAACTTAATTGCACCGAATAATACTTTGGACGTAAAATGAAAACTTGAACATTGCTACCGAAAGTAGCAATGTTCTAGTTTTCATTTAACCTTCGAACTATTAGTCAGTGCGATTAACTTGGCGAATGTTTTGGTGTGTTAATATCACTCCTTTAAAGGGTCGAACCATTCGGAGCTTGGCGGCCTCTTTTACCAGTTTTGGTTTTTGATATGATAATGAATTATAGAGAACAGAACAAAACACGGACTACCATCGTTTATGTCATCACTAATTAGTGGATGCATTAACATCATGATTTACTGAACGGATGGAAAAACAGACTTGTTGATCTTCAAAACGGATTACTTTTTTGGGAGAGGGCAAGCCCTCAACAACCACCACGTAATACTTATTGTATGAATCCTGTAACTCTTACCGGTGAAATACGAACATCAGCAAACATATTCCGGTGAAATTTGTATTCCTTTTCGTTCAATCACCCACCAGTCATGCTTTCCTTTGAAGAGTAATTTATTATTTCACACGAAAGCTGCCAATCACCACTCAGCTTGCTTCAGAATCAGTTTTGGCTCTTCTCAATGCAATTTGTTCGCAGTTATCCGGAAATTGCTGATATACATGTCAACTGCAGATAGAGCTAAGATATATCTGTACTCATTTTTATAATATCAGGTAGATTTTGAAGTTAAAAACTCGGCCATATACCTAGAAACATTTGGAGCAGTCTTCAAGATTTTTTTATAATATCAGAGCACTTTTCGTAAAACTTAATTATCGTGTTGGCAATCGGGCAAGTGTTCAGAATTACAGAATTGAGTAGCCAAAGTTCCACCACGTGGTGATGTGATTATGCCTCTCCCACCTTCTCTAGTTTACATTACTACCAGAACATGGCGTTGATTTCAGGCCCAGTGGACATGGTGAGATGTGGTGGCACACGCCATTAGATAGATAGATAGATAGATAGATTAGATAGTCTGGTAAGGCTCACCCTAATGCATTTTTACTGGAGGGTGTGGGTAAGTTTTTCCCAAAGCCTGGTTATAAAGGGTAACTTGGTCAATCCAAGCACTTCATTCCCCCCTTTAAGGACGGAAAAGCCAAGGCTCAACAAGAGTTAAATAAATACAGATGCAAACCTCCTTACATTGCCTTTTGGACTTATATGTCAGACTCCTTAGCAAGGAATCGAACCCACGAACTTTGAATCCAAAGGTGGAGGTCCTACTGTTGAGCCGTACTGACTGGCCAAAGCGGTGCACAGTATGGCTCAGCGGTAGGACCTCTGCCTTTGGTTTCAAAGGTTGTGTGTTCGATTCCCCGCTCAGGCAGTCTAACATACAAGTCCAAAAGGCATCGTAAATAGGTTTGCATCTGTATTTATTCATTCCTTCCTTTGCAATTTTTGGCTGGGTTTGAAGAACACAAGGTTCCTTGCCTTCTGATTTCTTTCCAATTTGCCAAACATTTCAAATAAATGTTGCGCAGGAAAGTATGCCAATTTTTACTCATTCATACACCTTGTCTACACAGGTTTACAATTATACAATTTTACTGTGTGTAACTAGGTCAATGTAAGACTATGTGCTGGTAGAAGTGTGGTTCTGGACAGGGCGGGAGCTGCAGAGGCAACTTCACTGGCCTATTGATCGTCCTGCCAAGTGGCTGCACTCCAGGGTCAACACAAATCTGATATACAGCGTAAGAAAATGTCCATTTCTTTATCTACCCTTTTCTGTATACTGGAAAACTGGCTTGCCGGCGGTTACTGGAAAACTGGTGGGCCGCCAAATTATTTAAATAAATTTTTGCTGAAAAATGTTCTCGAAAAAAATCTCAAAGCCTACACTACTGTTTCCAAGCTCGTCCAAGCTTTTAACCTGAAAAAAAAACATACAGATAATGCAAACATGGAGACAGACATACATCGCACCACGTGTAGATGACATGCAGATCTGTGGTTGGCTAATGACGAGCATATTTTTATATTTTCAGACGCATTATTATTGAAATGGAAGTGAGTGGCTGGCTTCCTGCATGTGCAGATGTTTTGAATGTTCGCGTTGCTTTCAAAAATGTTCATTTTCGGAATATATTTGTTCATTTCTAGCACCTGTACCCTCGTCATCGATCAACAATTGATCTTAAACTAAGGGAATAAATGTCTGAAAGCGCATTACGACCACTGCTGTTCGGCTTATTGTATCATAGTGTTCGATCGCCCAGTGGTACATTTCGATAGTCCATTTAATTTAGTTTTAATAGACATTTCTAGACATTCGGCAAAAACATTTTGACATACAAACTTGTATAAGTAATAATTGAATAGTATGGTTAACCTCTTGGGTTATGAACATATACACCACCATATTTCAAATGTGTAGCTAGTACTCTCTTTTTCGGAACCAGCTCCAAAATAAATAATTAACTTACGTAATAAATAAATGATACAAGTAGCCCACTGGCAGGGCCAGGCAACTCGAAAGCAATAGGACATCAACACGTTTCATAAATTTACAGGACGATCGTTATGTGCCTTGATCACAAACAAGAAATCTAAAATACTCAGATTAGATAAGGCAACAGCCAGTATCGTGCACAAAAATAACTACACTACGTTTCGAAAGGACAACCTCCCGTCTACACGTGAAAATAAACACTAAAACATTTTAAAAACTCATGGCAGTATCTGCCGAGTCATCAAGTCTAAAAAACAAACCATTCAGGCAAGGTCAGGCTTAAAACTTTAAAAAATTTAAAAATATAAAACGTACCAAGTGATACACCATGTTGCAGGGTGGGTGCCCAGACTCTACTTGGAGAATCCACACAACATCTACACCATAAATAAACCTATTTAGCCTAAAAACTCAGCAGGAAATGGAGAAGCCACAAAACATCTACATGTGAAATAAACCTATTTAGCCTAAAAACTCAGCAGGAAATGGGGAAGCCACACAACATCTACACCAGAAATAAACCTATTTAGCCTAAAAACTCAGCAGGAAATGGAGAAGCCACAAAACATCTACACGTGAAATAAACCTGTTTAGCCTAAAAACTCAGCAGGAAATGGGGAAGCCACACAACATCTGCACCGGAAATAAACCTGTTTAGCCTACTCAACCTTATAAAATAAATAGTTTTTATATGCACGAGAGGAATGTCTACGATAAGCTGCAGAACTGAAATTGCATTAATTAAGCTCCTGTTTTGTGCTGTATTTGGTTTCGAAAAAGAATGTGAAATATCTACTCAATTACTATATTGCAGAGCTGACGTACAATGTACGTAACAGGAATATTTCCTGAAGTCTTTAAAGCTCATTTTTATAAAATGGTCGAAATTTGTAGTCTGGTTGTAATGCAAGCAATGCTGCATAATACACTGTATTAGGAAGAATAAAAATGCGTATCCCACAGTTGAAGCAATTGATAGTCTGACAAATAAATTAAGAGCTGCATCAACGAAAAATAAAATGTCTTATCTTTCCTGATTTTTACAATGAATCAATATAACTTTGAAAAAGCGAAATGGTGCTCTAGTACGAATGTGAATAAACAAACGCACGTATCTGGGAATCATGTTAGTTGGAGGATCGTGGTTCGATTCCGGCCAACATGATGGCACGTGATTGTTCTGCGTCTAGAAGGCTGTACACTAGTCTTCAGTGCAATCCTTACTCTGAGCCCAGAGCCCAGAGCTTATTACGGGTGTTGGTTTATTTAATTTACCATAATAATACATAACTTTGCCTTATAAAACTATTTTTATGAATTTGAATAAATAACGGAAAAATCACCTGTCAATCAATCAACCATGTATGCCTGATTAGTTGTGAGTCTAAATAATTTATTCTCCACTAAACTCAGATTTGAATATAAGAAGTGCACGCAAGCATGTAAAAACAACAGTGAGAAAACAGTAACTTCGAAACAGAGTAAGGGAAGACACTTACCTTTGCCAGATCCTCTTCCGGAATAAACGTATTTTGTATCGAAGAATATTGCCACAAAGTAGTAACGCTCAGTTTTTTTACAGTTATTAGGTCCAGCAGTTTCAAATCAGTTTCTTTACAATCGTTAATCTTATTCTTTTTTAAGAATTTGTGTTTTTCAGTGGTAACTCGTTTGCTGCCACCGCATATTGCTATGTTAGGGTAAATTATTACATCTTCTTCTTCAGCTATTACAGAAATCCTTGTTGGATCCGATAAATAATATTGTGTTCTAATGTAAATAAATGAGCAACTAGCAATCGCGCAAACGACCCATACAAGATATTTCACTACCATAACAATGCTGTATTTTCTTTTATTCTGGTTTGTTTCGGCTAACGTACTGTTCGACGTATGGTGTTTTAAAAATGTCCTTTTTACTCTCAGGTAAATTGGATCAGATGCGGAAAACTTTTTCTTTTTAAACAGTTGTTTTACTCCTACGAAGTTAAGCTGTGTGACAGACAGCAACGATAAACCAAGATTCAACCCTAAATTTCCTCCGATTTCACACAGCAATGAAATGAATCCATGGGTGGTCCACTGTTTGATTTTCGTTACAAACGGTTCAATAAACTTTCCAAAAATTTCCACTCCATTTCCCATCTTGTATTCTGCATAATACATCATATTGTACTGGGTGCTGTGACAGGTGCGAATGCATTTACATGCTATAGCAGCATCGATTTGGGAATTTAGTAAGCTTGATTTAGAAAATATTGCCGACATGTTAGGCCCATGACATGGAGGCGCTCTCATTTTTTCTGGGAAAAATGGTAATCTATAATAGGAAAAAAACGTTAAAATATTGAAGTCAATAAAGTATTAGAAGATAACAGGAACTTTTTTTATATCTATTAATTCATACATTTCGAGGTAAATTTCTATGTACCGTACTCTTAACATAAAAAATCTGAATTCTATGTTGTTTCTATCAGACTAACCAAAATTGTTTACACCCATCCTTAGGTCTATTTTTTTCGTGTTTTGTCGCTGGTTGACACTTAACCGCATCTGTAATTGTTGGCAAGTCCCTTAACCAAAAAGTGGGTGGAGAACCAAGTTTTAGCCACATCAATAAGAACTTAAGCAGCTTGAACTGGGAATGAAGTAAACTGAATTACAAATCTCCAGAGTGTATTTGATCACCAAAATAAAATAGTGTGTCAGTCTAGTCAATGAGGGAAAAATTATGATAAATGATGAGATTTCAAGTTCGTTTCTGTAATCCTCACGTATCAACGGCTGTACGGTATAGTGTATGCTGCGGAATTGTCCCTCCCGAGTATTTAAATGTATTAAGATGTACAGCAGGCGTCAACGAATTTGAATTTTGTTAACGCAGGAAATCGGTCCTAGACCATGGGTCCCGCGGAAAATCCATTACAGCTACACAACCACACTTGCGGACACCAGACATACTGAACATACGAACCATGAAGTACAAGAATAGCATAACATCCAAACAAGAGTACAACAGAGTGTAAGAGAGTGTAACATGGGAAAAGAAATACAGAGAAACAAAGTAACAGAAAGAGGGCCAACGAGTTTGACCATGCAACAATGTAAGCTTCTAACAATAAAGCTCGCACTTCGTGGACAGAGGAGTTGGGTAATGTTGTCTGTCCTGAGAAGCAGCAGCTTTTACGCAGTTCACCACGGATTATTAAAAACACTGTTAGGAAAACAGTATACTAGTCACTATGATTCATTTTATTTTTTTATTGTTTTATGCTGACAAAATCCCATAAACTATAAACAAATGAAACGCCAACTCACCATAGCCTATATTAGTAAGTTAATAATTAAAATGTAACGTGACAAAGCTAATGCGAACATTTTAAAAGTAGAAATGGGGTTGCAACTTAAAGGAAAATTCAATATGATGTGGATGTGGATGTATCGTATCCAAACTATTATTTTTATTACAGTGATCCACGATGGTTGTTTGTTTAACGCAAGAACTAAGAATTTATAGACACCTGCTTACAGGCTATTAAGTTTTTTCCAATATTCTTTACAACAATGTCACAACCACGCTGAAAACACGGCCTCCGGTAAAGTTTCAGAATAATTCACTGTTGAAATTTTCTTTGTCGAATGGACAAACTCGTTGATTTGTCTGGGTGTCTGTATGATTAGTTTCCATGTGGTCTGAGTAGTTGCTGTAATGTTGCATTACTTTTGTGTGGGGGTATGTGGCTTTGGGCCGAGGCTCCCGAATAAGCAAATTCATTCATTTCATTCATTGTAACACAAGTGTATGGTTTTAGCGCGGAGCTCATGACTTCGGGTTCAGGCTCCCCGTAATAAATCAATCAATGAATCGTTGTAGGCCGTACGGCTGTGGGCCAGAGCTCTCATGAAATAAATTCAAATTCAAATTCGTTGGCGCATACTGTACAATGATTGTCTCTTGTTAGGATTGACGCTGATATGTTGATGCAGAGACGGATTGTTAATTTAATCTACTTTCTGACTATTAAAGTTACGAAATTCACTTCCCCAACAAAAGTTGCAACGTTTCGGCTTACAACTGAAATTTTGGAATGAGAAGGGGGGTCGAAGAAGACTGTCATGCAATCCATCACTAATTCTTGTTTGAGAAAGTAGTGGCTAATTTTGAAAATTCTTAAGATGAAGGTCATGGTACGGTTTGCCATGGGGGGATGTAACGATTAAAACAGTTTTGCCTGCAGGTCCACATCAAAAGAGGGTTGAAGGAAGAAAAAAATAAAAGACCAAAATAATTACAAGAGCTGTGTAGCTAAGGGTAGTGCAATTGTTCACACAATGATGAAGGTAACTCTGGCATACGAGTCCATATGAAAAAAATGGAAAGAGGATTAAAGCAACATACCCCCTGCCTTATAACATTCCGCCTGCCTCACAACACCCACGCGACGATCACATCCGCGTATACCACAACTAAGGTCAACTGAGACGGTAACTTCGTTCCTCGCAGTGAAAAACATAGCTACTGTCTCAATTGGCATTGCACCTAATAGTTTAGCCAGCGTGAACCCATTGATTGTGTCGTCAAAAACCGGAATGATTCTCGTATTTTAAAATTACAATTTATAATTTTCTAGACCAGTGTCTTATAATTTTGCTTCGGCGATCTATTGGAATAATTAATTTTAAGTTTTACTTCATTAGTCAATTAGATTTTAGACCTCATGGTAATTATTAGAAAATCAGTAGATGTACACACAGAGATGAAACGTCATGATTATTGTACGCGCGCAATGCATGATTTATTGACGGGTCGTTAGTAAATAAAGTTCCATTATATTCAACAGAAAATCTCCTAGACGGCCATATTTAAAAAAGAATTTTTAGCAAGGGAAAGACTAACGGTAAGGAAATAGACCTTTGGGGCCGTACTTGATGTGGAGGATCTAGAAAAATGGCGCTAGGAGGTATATCCCTTTAAAGAAGGATGTGCTGTAAAAGCATTGACTAATTCCAAGAAAGAATTACAACATTTATTTCATGATGAATAAGAGGCCATTCAATTTATGAATAAATGATAGAATCTGAGGAGAGGGCGTAAGATGGCGTAGATAATAACCCTTCTTATAAAAAAACTGTTACGAGATTACAAAGATGCTGCAGGTTCCTATATTGCAACTGCCATTGTAGCTGCAGCTGCCACTTAAGAAAGGTTTCTTAAAGTTGCGTGACATTGTTATGAACTGTATTGGAGCTGCTCCTACGGATGACGCCTCTCCCACGGATGACGCCCCTCCCACAGATGACGCCCCTCCCACGGATGACGCCCCTCCCACGGATGACGCCCCTCCCACGGATGATGCCCCTCCCACGGATGACGCCCCTCCCACGGATGACGCCCCTCCCACGGATGATGCCCCTCCCACGGATGACGCCCCTCCCACGGATGATGCCCCTCCCAGCTCGGCTGCTTCCTGAAGAGAGGTGTGAAACTACTTAAATGCTGAATATTACTCACAGTAAACTAGATCTGAGCTTGCAAACCAGATGAAGTAATATAATGCAATGATGAAAACGCAAAGTTTAGCACAATTTTTATTACACTTTATTTGGGCGTGAATAAAATGTATGACTTTTAAAATGGAATATTGGAGGTGGAGGCGGCCAAGCATCATGGACGTGCGTAAATTTCCAATGAGCAGATGTGCCCTTTTTTTTCATATCATTCCTTTTTTCAAGGATACAAAGTGAAGTTGGGCCATTGGCTTGCTACTGATGCGCAGTTGCGCTACAAAGATAGGCCATTGTGTTCCCTGTGTACTTTTATTCTGCTACTATTATCGCACATTTTGCTTACCTGCAATTAAAAATTTGACTAAATTTTGCAGCCAGGCAGTCTTCGTGACATAAAGTGTGACTAGCTTCATCAACGCATGGATCACTGCTTCGATTGACATAGATGAACTAACAAAAAAATATATTTTTTTCAATGCTTGAATAAAAAATAATTTGTGGCATCGCCTACATAAACATAAAAGATGCTGTATGACACCCTTAACTTAACACAATTACATTATGTTCCGCGGGAAACATAATCTAACAACAGCAAAAATTAAGCACTAAGAATGGCTAAAATGTAGTTAGACTTTAATAACGAAATGTGTTGGTCGTTGATTATCGCTCGAATTGCATGTTTCAGTCCAGCGTTTTTCTGAGGACCGAGTGCATCGTTCGAAACTTAAATGGGCACAGAATCGTGGGAGTGAGAGTTCAAACTTAAATGGGCACAGAATCGTGGGAGTGAGAGTTCAAACTTAAATGGGCACATAACCGTGGGAGTGAGAGTTCAAACTTAAATGGGCACAGAATCGTGGGAGTGAGAGTTCAAACTTAAATGGCCACAGAACCGTCGGAGTGAGAGTTCAAACTTAAATGGGCACAGAATCGTGGGAGTGAGAGTTCAAACTTAAATGGGCACAGAATCGTGGGAGTGAGAGTTCAAACTTAAATGGGCACAGAATCGTGGGAGTGAGAGTTCAAACTTAAATGGGCACAGAACCGTCGGAGTGAGAGTTCAAACTATCCACAATCAGTAGCTCAACTTCTCACTCAGTTATCTTAAATTTACTTCACATGACAACGGAAAGAAGTTTGCGATCTTATTCAATTACTATTAAGTGTTTACTCGTAAAAAAAACGGCAATTTATAGTGTGCACTTTATATCGACATTGACGTTTTTAGTACTTAGTACGGTTCTATCGAAATAACAGTAAACTTTGAATTTTGCTGTTAGATGTATTATTTCTGGTTTTATAATATGTGGACAAATTAACGTTTAGGAATTCTTAAGTCTTAGAGGTCTTGTATTCTTTAAGAACATGCAGTAAGGCAAATGTACATTTTGAAACCGAACGTACATACCTAAGCGTATTTATGCCATTTCCGTTCAATTAATTAATGCACTATCCTTTATTTATTTATTTGTTTAAGTGTTCGTTCAGTATTCATTAACTTACTATTACTATGTAATTAAAACTATAGTTATGTGACCAGTACACTTCGCTCACCCTCTTCCTTGCAAAATGCTTACATACATCATTCACCCGCATATCCGTCGCTTCTATCAATAAGTTTTTAGATGTAATTTTTGGGCAACAATCTAGTAATATTTTTATTGTTGGAAGAACAATATTTTTGAAGAATATGTTGTTCTGAATATTCATAACCAGCATGTGTCCAATCTAATGAAAGATTTAGATATTGCGAGCCAAAAAACGTTTTTCGAACGTCATTTTGGGCAGCCATTTTTGTTATTTTCGAGCGCATCAAGTGTTGTTTAACGAATCAGTCCTTTACCCATTAAGTAATAGATATCCGTGAAGTAGACCCGGTTATCCAGAAAAAATTGATCGTCTGCGAGAAAGGGAACAGTCCAAAGATCGAGGGGTGGCGAAATCGAATGAGCGCGTTAGCGCGAGTTCGATTTTGCTACCCCTCGACCTTTGGACTGTTCCCTTTCTCGCAGATGATCAATTATTTCGGGATAACCGGGTCTACTACACGGATATGTGTTTTAATGCTAATGTGTGACGTCGAGCCAACATATCTAGTTATTTGAGATTTAAAAAAAAATTTGAAAATTTTCTTTGTGAATTATGACGTAAATTCCTGAACTCAAACTTCCGGTTTAAACCTCCTGTCTGCGAAAGTCTCACGTACGCGAGGACGTCCCTATATCCAGTCCCAGTCACCGACGTTTGTGTTTGTAGGTAAAACCGTATTTTTTCTACGTTATTAGTATAAATAAGATATAGCGTATAAAATGCGCTATTCACTTGAGTCTCGTAGGTTTTTAGGTGTGTTTAGAAAGTGTCCGTAGGCTAGTTTTCGTACCGTCGGAACGAAAGGTTGTTGGGTCCGGCTTGGACGATTCCTTCTTGGATGGGGTAGGGAGGGGGCTAGCATCGTACGTGAGGTTTTTTTTTTCGTGTTGGTGCGAAAAATGTCGCCAGGTTACAAATGTGCTGTTGGCTCGAGTATCGTATGTTTTTAGGTGTATTTAGGTGTGTTTACAAGTGTCGGTAGCCTAGTTTTAGCACTGTCGGAGCGAAAGGTTGGCAGATTGGGCCATTTCTCCATGGGTGGGGTCCTAGCATAGTAGCCTGCGCGTGGTTTTATTTTTCGTGTCAGTACGATAAATATCGCAGGTTGCAAATGTGCTTATTTATGTTGGTTGCAATGGGGTGTGCTGGTTGAATTTGTGTTGTGTATGGCAGTTTTGCAAAGTATGTCACATGGTAGAGCAGTGGTTGTGTAGAGCGCGGAAAAAGTGTTAGATTATCGCAAAAGTGTGGGTTATCAAAATTAACCCACGGTGACGTGTGTGGGTTTTCAGATTAACCGTATATAACGGCTACACTTTTAGCATTGGGATGTGTTGGCGTGGCGTCACCACCGTGCATCAATAAATTTTATTTATTGAGTTATACATCTGTATATAAGTATTCTACAGTTAATTGGGATGATTTAAATATTAGAATATTATATATAGGCTGAAATAATCCAACAGGAAGACTCCTGCATCACAATGAACGTAGTGGCACGTTAATGCACTTAATTTTCATTAGCATGAATTGACTCGGATTCAACAAGGAAGACAGCCCAAAGCCATAACACTGATGTACAGTGTTTAATGATACACCAACTAGTTCACTGGGTTTATAAATAGAACTGTCTGACTTCATTATCTAGACATATGCTATGGTGTTGCGCCAAGAAATGCAACAATGCAATACAAATGTAGAGGACATTGCAATGCAGTGTGACGCCATAGAATTTGTGCCTAATTTGTGGAAAAGAGTTTGCGTACAGAATATGCTTAGAAGAATTTGGAACATTTCTGGGCGAAGGTAATTTTTTACTATGGGTAGTAATGTTAACATACGACAATAGAAAATATTCTACGTCACCAACCCAAAATTAAACTTGGTTCTTACACATTTACGATGACACTAAAAATACAACCACGCCAATGCAACAATTGTTTGTAATAACCGCCAATCAACTCAATGTCAAAACATTTCAGGTAAAATAAGGGTATCTAAAAGAAAAAAGAGAAGTGATATGGATGGCCAATAAATAAAAAAAAATACCAATCGCAAAAAGAAAAGTGATAGGTCAAAAAACCAAAAATTGAAAAAAGGGCCGCCAAGTTAGAAGAACTCGGCCTTTCAAAGGAATGATATTAATTGACCAGGATAATTCTGGTGACTAATAAATATTTCATAAATTAAAGGGAAACTTAAACATTGCCACTAATAGTAGAAATGGTCAAATGTTACATTTACCCTTTGAACTATAAGCAGTGGGTTTAACTTTGCAAATGATTTGTTCAGTTGATAGGATTCCTTTGAAAATTGAACAATGCATTCCCTACTTGCAGCCCTTTCCAGTTTTGATTTTTGTTATATACTATTATTTAAAGCAAAGATTATTTTCAAAGATTTAATTTCATTACCTCCTTAACAGTTGCTTGCCAACCCACTCTCAATCCGGACCAGAATATCATTGACGTTCTTTGGTCAACTCGGGCTCCTGCCGACTGGACGGCCAACTAGAAAATATATCATAGATGAAGGAATCAGCAAATTATTTATCAAAACTCACAAAATTTTCAAAGAATTTTTACAAAAATTTTTACATTTCTTTAAATAATAAAAGAACCAAATTGGTTTAATCAATTTGTCAATACCAGCTAAAGTCAAGCAGAAATATGGTTGGTTTAACGTATTGGTGGAAACACTCCTTAATGTCTCTAAGAACACATTCCATTCGATTTCTTACATGTAAATTTCAATAGTTGCGTGCTAATTTTTCTTCCTGAATTCTGTTAAAAAAAATTTATTTCCGTTCGAATACTGATATTTCTTAATAGGCATATGCTCTTGCACACAGCTGATAATGTTGTTAGTCCTACGAGTCTAAATTACGTGCAAAACCTAAAGAATAGCGTAGAATGCTGAGCCATTATTTTACTTTTTATCTGTGCTGTGCTCTGTCATGATCGAAGACTTCAGCAGAGAGGCTGATATTTGGTTCATGTGCTAACAAAATGTACACATATCAGTGAAGAAACTACAAGGGCTTCAACTCAAAGTTTGGCATGTTCACAGATCTTACAAATATGAGACTCGTGTGTCTAGCATGAGTGATATCCAAAGTTACAAGGTTGTCCTGCCTTCAGACACTGCTGAATGCATTCATTGGGCCATATTTGAAGCCTGTTAGTTTTAAAAACTGCAAAACGTGGCTTCGGAAGACAAGCGAAAACGCATGAACTAAATCAGCACGTGTAAACTTAAAGAATAAATATATTCTTCATTTAGGTTTTACACGTTGTGTGTTAGCTACGAAGGAGTGATTAATATTTTAGTAATGAAATTTCAGGGAAGTCGTTGGCAATTTTTCGAGCACCTAGCATGCAAGCTACTCAAATTGTTTAGTTTTACTTACAACCATGACTTCGTTACATTCTTGTATTGGACAGCGAATCTTGACGAAGTGAGTTTCACTTAGATCGGCATTTGCAACAGTTCCTGGAATTATGGAAACCATAAATTACGTTGATATGTAAGTACTGTTTCAGCTTGCAGCCTTGTTTAAGATAATAAAGAAAAAAAATCAGTATCACTGTCAATCCTCTTCTTCATTGAAGAGCTTGTTACTATGACTCGGACAAAATTTTAATGTTGTTTTCTAAAAATGGTGTAGTCCTTCACATTCTAACCTAACCTTCAATAATGTAACCTTTTCATCAAAAAATATTTTATAAGTTGCTGCCTTCTTCCGAAACAGCTGGGCTCTTGGTCCTAATAGTTCAACCGTGATTTTTTATTTAAAATATGTGCATATGAACTTAGTCTGCTTATAGAGCAGCGTCATGTGGCGTCATACTGCCTACAACAGAGATAGCTGCAAGGGGCACTAGATTAAAATGGAGGGTTAAACAACGGCACTTCTGGTCAAGGCAGTGCTTTGAGAGCGGATTTCATAGGCTTAAAAAGACGTTGTGTTCTCCAATCCCTTATGCTGCTAGGTTGTAATCGGAAAATAAAGATTCCACTTGCTTAAAAATGTCAGCAATTGCCAACAAATCGACAAAAACCGCGCATTATAGGCCTAAGAAATCCACTCTTAACAGCATTGTCTTCAGTAAGACGCCCTTCTTTTCCCCCTCCAGTGACCCTTGCAGCTATCCCAGTTACTGGCTCCAGCATAGAGTTATATAGTAATACAACGTTGTGTCACTGCCCTACAGTAGGAATTTTGAATGCTTCAATTACTTCTGGAAAAAATACCAGCCTGTTTCAAACTAGCTTAAATTGTGTTACACCAATTTGCGAAACTGGTAAGGCAGTGAGTAACTCACAGATTTATGTATTTATAACGAGTGTTTCAAGCAAAATACTACAGAATATTCTCAAAAGAGACTAGAAACAAAACTAATTTGCAGGATTAGACACTGATTTTAAAATTTTGAGCCAAACGAACCTCCCATAAGTGACAGCAATATCAACCAAATGTAATTAATGTGCTCACGACTTGAAGCCAGGCTTACCTCGCCATTTAAGCCATTAATGTGTGCTGACATTCATTTTGTATTCATACATTTAAATTCGCCTTTATCACTGCAATGTAATGGGTTTAGGTTACGTATTCAAGCTCAACTATTTCTTACATTCCAAGGATGGGATTAGTGTGCCTGTTTTCTTTCTGCTCCTAAAGCCAAGATTATAACGTACTAGTACAAAATAGGGTTGTGAGTCATTCTAAGAAGTCAATAGAAACTTTAAATTTGACTTAAACCAAAATAACATTGAAAGTAGACACAGTAGACTTTCTTGTGTTTTAATAGCCGAAATAAGTCCTTGAGCGATTATAAAATGTAAATCGAACCTCGAGTTTTGTAGCTGCAGTACTCTAGTATTTTTTTTCGTAGATGTTCAGAACCTATTTCCAATGTGTGACGCTCGAATTGAGGCTCGTGTGAAAGGAAAAATAATGGGAAAGTAATGCCAGACTAGCATTTTGCTCACTTGATGAATGGTGTGAGTAGCAACTAAGTTTGTCTCACAAAAACTTGAAATTAACCTCAAATTAGCAGTAAGAATTATGAGCACAATTTCGACAAATAGCACAAGAACTGAAGCAACAGGATCTGTTGTGTGCTTCTTGATAACTTAATCAAAGAATTTACTTTTGATACTTAAAAAATCCCAAACATTTCTTGTGGTTCGAACGCATTTTTCCCCCAGGTGGAGGGTTTGTTTTTGAAATCCAGTATATATGATAAGCTGTGTCGCAGCTGGTGACAATTCTTGGGGTGACAGTACTTTATGATTCTAGTAAAACCGTAGTACCTTGGTTCCTAACAGTGTTAAGCCCGTTGAACTACCCTTGATAGAAAGAAGACACTCCCACTTTCCGAATGAACCTAATTGGAGTCATCCACCTAAATTAGAAATGTCACAATTCCAATTCTAGTCGAAAATAAGTGAAAAAACTAATGGTTACCTGTGATACGAGCCTATAGCAAAATGGGAATAGCTTGGTCCCTAACATGGATAGATCCTTACAGTTGGCCTTCTTACAAAGAAGGCATTCCCACCTTTCCACTGAGTCAAATTGGAGTCATCCATCTTAATTAGGAATGACAGTAGTTGAAAGTTGTAAATTGACAAATTGTGACTTCTATATGCATTAAGTAAGCCAAAGCGACAGTTTTCTCGACAACCATAAAGGAAATTAAATTCAGGGATTCGAACCAGGAAATCTCCGATCACCAAGTACTGTGGGGAGAGATAATGTCCACCAGAGTAGGCCCCACAACCGAAGAAGTTGGTTGGTAGGCTCTCACACTATCTTGAATGATACAGCATGAGTGTTCGAGATTTTGCCATGTTCCCCTTTCGTGTCCTTTCCCTTTCTCAAAACCAAGCTTTCAACAAATTATAACGCACTATTTGGTTTTATATGAATAAATCTTGGATTTGGCGAAATACATGACTCCAATTTGGGATAAATAGGCTTGTGCGTATACAAAACACGCTTCAATCTGCAACCTCTTTTTCGTAGCATGGTAGATCTAAATGGAATATTCCAGTAACAAGCAAGTCATTTCTGCATTCATTTTTTTAAGTATTATTTTTTTATCATTGCAGAAATATTGCTCAAGTATGTTTAACTGGCCTATTTCAGCTAAGCTAAACTGGCTATATCAAACTATTTAACACAAGTGTTTTTTAAACATTTTTTTAGTCTCGTGATGGCTACGAACAGGTCATTCCCTTCTAAATTCGAAATGTTGCTCGAATATAATGCAAATTGCAGTTTCTGGCCCATAAATTCAAAAAAACAAACATAAATACAAAATAGCATAAAGTGCCTAGGCTATTATTTGGAATGCCTTGGGTTGGAGTCCCAGTTGTATTTTCTTTCCTTTCTTCTCAAATTTGTGTTTGCCCTGTCGCTCATTTATTAAATAAACACTTTTAATTAATGAAAAGTTAGCTAAAACTAGCCCAGTCTAAAAACCT
>JAHWFP010230639.1:0-10228 GCA_023313725.1 Lithobius niger
AAAACCCCAGATTGCTTAGGTGGAGCCTCACCCTTCAAGATTATGACTACACTGTCCGTTACAAACCCGGAAAGTTCCATGTTAATGCCGATGCCTTAAGCCGGTATTTTGTTTAACTTAAAAACTAAACCAGTGGTGGAGCAAAAAATTGCTTTACACCTTTTTGTAAAATTTTCTTTAAATTATTAAGAGGTACGTTGTCAGGGCAACCTCACTCAAAGAAACTGTCAGTTTTCCCCATTCGGACCTCACACCTAAATTTTAAGTGCCAATGTTATTCTCCCTGTAATTATCCCTGTGTGGAAGGATTTTAACAGAGATTATACGACACGTAATTAATATTCATTAGAATTATTCCACGGGGGTTGCAACTTGTTCCCGGTTGGCCCTTCTTTAAGTTTTCACGAAACATTTTTCTTTATAAAAATTTGTCTGTCTACCCCTGGGAGATAAAGGATAGCCCTGGTTAAAAGGTTAATGCGTTATTATCCATAAAACCTCCTAGTGTTGTATTTTTAAGTTATGGGGTCTACCTCAAAACCCTTTTGTGTTTAAATTTCCAATGTAAACAAGTTGTTTGGTAACCTCAAACCATTCCAGTGGGAGTAGTTTTACAGTAAATAGAGCTGGTCATTTTATGCGCGCCCATAGTATACAATTTTCTAAACCCTATCGCAGGCTAGGTTTATTGTTATGCGTCCGTCGGTTTTTATAACAGCCTCCCGGGAATAAAAAAAGGCTAGACTAGAGGAAAGGCAAAATGGCTAGGGACATATTACCAGAGCAGTAGATGGCCTCATTTACCTGTTAAAACGAAACAACCATGTACCTTTAATTTTCGTTAACGTTAGAAATTAGTGTTTCCTTTTATTAAATGTTTTGCTCCAATTTTCTGTGTGCTCTGTACGAATTTCCTGCACAGCGCAGTGCGGACAAGCACTCAGTTAATTTTTGCAAGTAGTGTTCTTTATAAAATGTAAAAGATTTACCCAAGTTAACTTTACCGCAAAACGTCAGTCCCCCCAAAAAATAAAAAGGTAATTTTAATTTTGTGTAAAAAGTGTACCTTTAACTTTGTCCTGATCCTGGGGTAGGAATAAGTATCCCAAACCTTTAGACTTCGCCTTTGTATTAAGGGAAGACGACAAGCTAAATAGGAGTTGTATTTCTCGATTTAGTTTGCTGATTGCTTAAATTTAGGTAATTTTTGCAACTTAGATTACAGTGGCTTGGCAGCTGAGTGTTTTGCATACCTGTGTGCACTAACTTTCTGTTTTAGGCTTTCATTTTGGATCCAAAGGAACCCTAAATGAAATCTTCCTCGTGGGGGCCTGTAAAGAAGTTCGTCTTCACAATCAGATTTGAGAGGAGACCTCTGCTCAAAATATCAAAAACCTGAGGGTTTATCGTTTTCGCAACGAACATTATTTTCTTCATTAGCGCTCATTAGGCCTACAACGGCCTCCGTCTTCAAAACACCATATCTCTACGAATGATGGACCAAAACGTTTGAAATTTGCGGCCCTTAATAAACAAGAAATGTATCTACAATTCTGCGAAAACAGATCCATGAATTTCCACTTCAATCATTTTCCACGGCATTTTGAAAAAGTCACCAGACTGACCGGCGCCGCACGCAAATCTTCAATCGCCATTTTCACAACTCTGTAAAAATTGTAATTACTTTAATATTCTTTTGCAGGCATAAAGCCTACCAGCTTAGTGTTGTTTAGGGAGTATTTTATTTCATATATTTGTAATTGAAAACCACAACACTTGATGTTTTTATTCTAGCAATGGCCAAGTTATGTATGAAAACTTCAACTGTTATTTTTATTATTAGCGGCTCCAATAATATTTCACCTATTTACATGCGTTCTAGCATTCAGGGAATAAGCTGGTATATTTAACCTTTTTCTTTTTAATTTAATTGGGCAACAATTTAGCAAAAACTAGGTTTCTAAACACTACTGAACTCGGCAAACATTCCTTCGATTTTACCGGACATTATTTTTTTCAAAGTGTTTATCTTGTATTTATTTCAGAGCTCCGACCATAGTAACGATCTTCCTGCTATAAAAATCACGTTTGTATAAAGGTTTGAGCTAAACACTTTGTCCCCCTCCCCCTCCTTCAATTGTTGCGATACATAATATCGTAGTTTTAATTTATAGGCCTATTCACGTTGCGAGTTCAAAACTCAGTTCCTATGGCCACCCAGTCCACAAAAGTCGGCAATTCCCTTTGCTCTCTTTGTTGCCAAAGCCCCCTTCCAACCAGATTGCAGTATTTTTTCCCTCCTCCACTCAGAACACCAGGCTATCCTGCCCGTCCGCGCTGCCCTACCTACTTCTGGTAGTGACAGTCTGGCCGGGTTGAGTCGGTCTCTCCTCCTCCGAGGCGATCCCTCTTCCCCGCACCCCCCCTCCGTCGCTCTCCTACAGGTTCCACGCCTGCCCTCCTCTTGCCAGCCGAGCAGCAGCTATAAAACCAGGCTGTGATAGAAATTCGATAGCATAGCTCAACTCCAAGTCAGACGTTACTACGGCGGTCGGAGCAGAGATGTCCCAGTCCGATTGTTGCCATGCCGGGCAAGGTAGTAGTTTAGGTAACTAGTTTTAGCTTTAATTTATTTTTTCGGATTCTTATTCTAAATTTTAACTTAAAGATTTTAACTTAACTTTTGACTTGGGTTCGCGATTATGGGTAGTTAAACCATCGGCATTTTCTGGTGTCCCCTCCCATAACTTAAGGGTTTAAGGTCCCCTTTCTAAAAACTGGCTTTTTTCTTGTTTGTCTCACAAAATGTGAACGAACCTTTTCAGATTCACCAAGGTCCTGTAGCATAATTACAGAAGCACAGACTTCGATGGTAGGGCCCTGATTATTGCTAGCTTGACTCATGTGAAAGAGTAGATTTGATCTTGTGCAAGATGCCTTGAAACAAAATCTTAAACTTAGACTAAGACTGAAATTTGTGAGAGTGCAGTTTCTAACTTAGAGGTGTTTAGGTGACACCAACAGAACTTTTTCTATTCGAAATTGTAAGCGTGAATTTTTTTAAATGTAAATTCGTTGCCGATAATTTATTTTCTGTAAATTACTTGTGTGCTTTCACGTAAAGCTATTTGTAGACTAGTTGCCAATGTAAATTGTATTTCATTCCCCCTGTTTATTAAAACGAAAGAGTTTTAAACTCAGTTCTTCTAGAGAGATTTAATTTGCTAGTGTTTTAATTAAAAACAATTCTTTTTATTTTAAAGCCTAAGGTTAGCAATTAAACCACCCAGCTGGTGGCAGTGAACCAAAAATTGATTAGGTAGTACTAAAACTTCAGATAGGACATAGACGCTCTATTCCTAACCGTACAGTAGTGACTGCTATGCTAGTTTATACTCCGCAAAAGTAAAAACGGCCACTAGAAGTACAACTAAATATCCAGAGACCACACCAGATGTCGGTGCAGAACAGTAGGCACCTCAAGGACCTGTGAGCACCGCTACAAAACTGACAATGAGCCAGGAGGCGAGACACGCGATTTCTTCCCCAGTCGGCCTTGGCTTGAAGAAGCCTTATCCATCCCCGCAGCAAGGCCGTTTCAACGCTGTAGCACGCGAGTTGCTGCATGTTTGAACTAAACATGCTTGTTAATTTTATCGTGCATACTCCTTTGTGCCGCTCTTGGTATAAATTATTTTTTTATTCAAATAAATGTTGTAGACTTTACACGGGTTTCCTTGTTTCACAAATTCTAAGAATTTTTACTTAAAGGCCATCTCCTTACCCGCTACGTGTGATGCTTTGAAACAGAAACCACATGTCGCCTATAATTTTTCTAATATAAAAGATTTCGTGCAAGGCGAAATTGTACCTAGAAACTATTCGTGTTTATTACAATTAGGCTGGACTATTGCTGAGTAGAGCACCAGCTAATAGCAGACGATTGAACGAATGTCAATGTTTTACAAATGCAAACGTGGAAGTATTTTCATTCCTTTCCTTTCTCATATTTTTAGCCTTCCTACATCCGAAGTTAGCCTACACGCAGCACGAAATTACACCCCGATATGCGTGTTTACCACAATTACGCTAGACTATTGAGTAGAGCACCAGCTAATGGCATACTGATCGAATGTCGATGTTTTACAAATGCAAACGTAGAAATATTTCTAACACCCTTTTCTGTTATCATTATACAGGGTGGTCCAAAAGTCGGGCCTACCTGAATATATCCTAAATAGTGTCAAATATCCTGAAAACAAGTTTATAGTAATAATGAGTAAACAGCGGGGATTCAGATGAGTATAAAGACGATGACCTTGAAGACCTCCATCAAGGTCATCGCGTTGCTAAATTCTCAAGGAAGCACCGTAGACCATCAGTGCAAATTTGAAAGTTGTAGGTAATCATTAAAAACTGCCAACCCAAGAAACAGAATGAAAATCCATGTAGAAACGCCAGAGTTACGTGCAAAATACCCTTTTTGCACATAAACTTCACTGCAAGAGCTACTTGTCAAGCAGTGAAGCAAATGGAAAGGTTAGAAGGCAGTGACCAGCTAGCATCTCCGGTCTGTTGTACACAGTTATCCCAACGCTGTTTATTTCATGTTTTTTGTTGTTTTACGGGTATTAGCCAGTTTTGTGTATTTCATTGCGTGAAATTTGAACAATGTTTCTGTCACCATTTTATTGTTCAGAACCAACGGATGTGGTCTGTGGTCAGACATGTTATTAGTGGGTTCTAAACAAATAACATGGATGTACACAACTGTAACGAACTTGTAAATAAATTAATTGTAAATAACTCTGTAAACAACTACTAAAGCTGCAAACTTGCAACTTGAAGGCCGTTTTCGTAACCTCTACTATTGAGTCAGAAATGGAGGATTAATTTTGACCAACAAAGAGGGGGGGGGGGGGTTTAAGGGCCCAACTTGGACCATCACGTTTGTGTGGAATAAAAATAAGATGGAAATCAATCAAGAAGGTGCTCGAAATGGTGTCCCATCTCATTGCGGCATGCTTGTGCCCGTAACGTTGTGGAATGTAGTACCCATTCGAATGTTGCTGCTGGGATGGCTCTACATGTTGCACGTATCTGTTCCTTTAGGTCTCCAGCTGTTGTTGTGGGGGTTTCATACACTTGGGCTTTAACGTGGCCCCACAGGAAAAAGGAGTTAAATCTGGTGATCGAGCAGGCCAAGCCGTTGGGCCAGCTCAACCGATCCACTGTCCTGGGAACAAAGCGTCCAACCGCTGTCGCACAGTTCTACGGAAATGGGGTGGGGCTCCATCAAGTTGGTACCAAATTGCCTGCACCGTCGCTAGTGGCAGGTTGTCCATAACGTCAGTTACAACGTCATCTACAATGAGTTCAAGGTAGCGTTCCCCATTTAGAGTTCCATCGTAGAATACTGGGCCAATGATGTGGCCATTTAGGATCCCACACCAGACATTAAACCGCTTTTGTTCCTGATGTCGGGCTTCTCGCAACCAGTGAGGATTCTCATCTGCCCAGTAGTGCACATTGTACGTATTCACGATGCCATCCCGTGTGAATTGCGCCTCGTCCGTCCAAAATACATGATTGAAAAATAAAGGGTCAGCAGTAGTTCTTCCCAAGAACCAATCGCAGTACTGCAGACGGGGGTCATAATTTGTTGCTCGCAGCGCCTGATGAAGATGAACATGGTATGGATGGAAACTGTTCCTCTTCAGGACACGTAGGACAGACTGATGACTGATGTCAAGTGCCCTTCCAACTGCACGACTACTGGTCTGCGGGTTTTCGGCTACTGCTGCGAGAACCATCACACTATTGTTGTCGTCTGTTGCAATTCGAGGCCGAGCTGTTCGAGGACAGGCTACACTGCTGCCCGTTTCCAGGAAACGAGCAAGTGTCCTGTTGAACGTTCGTATTGTTGGATGCCTTTGTTGAGGATGCCGTTCTGCATAAATTCGAAGAGCTTCACGAACATTTTCGTGGGCCAAACCATAGCACACGATCATGTCCACGAGTTCTGCATTGGCGTAGGCTGCCATCTGAAATTACAGTGTTCTGTATATCTGGCTGAAATTTGCTAAAGTGCAGTTAATTATTTACTCATCAGCATAACTGAGAGTAGTTGAAGTACGGCTGAACTGCGCTGAAGTGCAGGTAATTAATGTCTCACCGGCCTAACTGAGAGTAGTTGAATTATGGCTGAAGTGTGCTGAAGTGTAGTTCTTATTTCTTAATCAGCCTTAGGGATGGGTCATTATTAATGGCGACCGGGGGTGAGAGGGGAAAGAGGTATGGAGCTGGATTGACTTCGGGACCGACAGAATTTCGACCCCCCCCCCCCCTTCCACGAGACTGACTAAAATCTTGACCAGCTCCCTATTAACTCAAGATACAAAACAACACTCTGTTCCTTTTCATTCCCCAGGAAATACGTATAAAAAAGAGGGAAGGTTTCGTATTCCTTCTTAGGCTATCCATCGATGATATCTGTAGTCAACTCTTAATTAGTAGATGTGAAAAAATGTGCCGTGACAGTTTTTAAAGAAAGAACAAGGCTGATTACAAATAATAAAATCTTCTTAAAAACATTGAAAGAATCATATTCCAATGATGAATGTGCCATTGGAGCTTAACCTTTAATTTCCCCTCTAGTTTGTTTAAATCTCCTCTAACTTCCATCCCTTTGCCAGAGACTAACACTTCAAGACCCCTTACAAAGACTAGACGAAAGACCTGGGGCCCCGCCCCCAATTACAAAATGACTGCATGGTTCCAAATTGGGAGTAGTTGAATTCCGGCTGAGATGTGCTGCAGCTCAGTTTTCTTTTCGAGCTTCTCCAGCAGTGTGCGGTGTGCTTCACTGCTTGACAAGTAGCTCTTGCAGTGAAGTTTATGTGCAAAAAGGGTATTTTGCACATAACTCTGGCGTTTCTACATGGATTTCCATTCTGCTTCTTGGGTTGGCAGTTTTTAATGATTACCTACAACTTTCAAATTTGCACAGCTGGTCTACGGTGCTTCCTTTAGAAGTTAGCAACGCGATGACCTTGATGGAGGTCTTCAAGGTCATCGTCTTTACACTCATCTGAATCCCCGCTGTTTACTCATTATTACTATAAACTTGTTTTCAGGATATTTGACACCATTTAGGATATATTCAGGTAGGCCCGACTTTTGGACCACCCTGTAGTTTGTTTAAGTAGGCCTAATTTGCATTTAGCATTTAATCTTTTCGTACCTTTACGTTATTTCATTTAAATTTACGGCCGAATTGGCAGTTTGAATTTGAAATACCCAAAATACAACTCCCAACAGTCGTCCCATGAGTGAGCTGCACGTGCCTCATTCTTGAATGACAGCTATTCGGATGGCAGGCCATAATCCCACCGACAAAAATAATGGACCACGCGCGCCTACGTGGCACAACAATTGTGGACCATCCCCTCAGCAGGAATATGTGATATTCCGAAACTAACAATCAACTTCGGAAAATTCGTTTCAACAATGGTCCAAAGGTTTGTTTACGTTTTTTCGAGGGTACAACTTTTACCTAGAACTACGAAAATACGCCTAAACGATATCCGTAGTAATTTCCTGTCTTTCGAGACCTTTCTCACATTTCTAGCCTTCCAACTTCCGGAGGAGAAGACGTATATATATAAACAAACAAACCGACCAACCAACCGTAAGTTTTTAATGGTAATGATATTAAACAAAATTTTAAAATATTTTATAGAAGAAGGGAAGATTTATTATTATTTTTAATTTCTTGCAGTTAGAAATTCTCCGATGTGGAATTCCTGAAAGGTTGTGCCAACCTACAAAAATTTATTGAAATGATGACAATCATATTTTTAACTAAATTCCGGGCTACATTTGTGTACACAATAATAATAAAATTGATACCGGTATTTGATGTGTGTTGGTTACGGGTTACGCACAAGATTACGTTAGTAGTATTTTCGAACTCTGAAGACATGGCAGAATCATTGCCACGTTTTCCTTTTCTTTCGCTGCATTCGTCATCGGAAAGCTCATGAAGATAAGAATAGTTCGAACGGTGTTTCAGTGAAATGGACGATAACGTTTGTACTTTCTTTCACAATATCTTTTCAATGATTCAGTGGACCTACGAGTCGTTGAGACGGAACGAGGTATTTAGTGCGAAGAATCGTTCTTTCTGTGGTCAGGCGATTCAAAAGAAAGAAAATTTGATGAACTGTTTTTTTAAACTTTTTTAGACTTACCGACTTGCCGATTCGCCGACAGGATGACTTGTCGCCTCGCCGACAGATGAATTTGATGATTTTTAAAAGGAATGATTTGCAGAGTCGCCGACAGAACGACTTGTCGATTCACCGACTGGCCAACTTCCCTATTTTCTGAAAGTGTGTCTTGACATTACGTCCAGATTCCTTTGAGGAGGGAATGACACTGTGGTTTGACGACTTCCCGACAGAATGATTCGGCGAATCGTCGACAGGGCAGTGTTCACAGACTTGCCGGCAGGATGACACCCGATTTGTTGACAGAAGTTTCTTTCCCTTCTTTCAACTCGTTAAGTTCCTTTTGCATCGTTTCTATCTTTCTTGGCAACTCCTCTGTCAGCGAAGTGTCACTTTTCCCACTTTGTCATTTAGTTTCCTTTTGACTTTTTCAAGGTAGGAAACTTTGTGGGTGGAGCTTGTCCCTCGAACACATATGACGGAATGTAACGAATCCGTAGTGTTTTTGTCCTTTACAATTTTCAATTGCTCATTTTGCCCTTTTCTGCCTGCCTCCGGCAATGATTTTGAGTCCGTTTGAGAAGTAGAAGAACTCGCAAGTCGCAATGCTCTACCACGTGTTTGGGTCCTGGTTTTGTACTTCTGATACCACGAACTGGAGGTTGCTGGACGAAGAGTGGAGGAATTTCCGGACGACGAAGAATCACAGACTTACAGAGCAGCGTTCGTCCTGTTGTCTGCTTCCAAGAAAATGTTGTCTGCTAATGGAATAGGGATAGCAGCTTTCACAATGGTTTCCTCCAGAAGAAAAACTTCAGAAATGGTCAAATCCACACTTGTTGAGCCTTACGTTGGCTCGATTGCTTTTAAGTCAATAAAATTTTTGCTGCAGTTTCGCAAAACTTGCATTCTACTTCAACAAAGTTGCACTTTCTACGTTTTCTACAGAGAGGGTGGAGATCTTTAGGCGTCAGGTAGGAAAACAAGCCGGTAAACTAGCCGACAGGTCGGTAAACAATAGCACAGCTAGCACGACGTGTTACTCACGTCAGTGCCCGATGTGATATGACTAAACCGGATGCTATGCTCACAATATAATGGAGAGGAGCACAGACTTACTTCGAGCATAAAATAGCAAAAATACGCTATTTTAGCACGTACTGAAGGTTAATGTTTTGCAGATATGTAGTAAGAAACTATTATTTTCGTCTGCTTAAATTTATTTACGGTTATTGTGAATTTGTGGTATTGGTATCAGTCGCCCAGTACTTGAGAGGTACCGGTTAAGACTGCACCGATACCAACACTGTATTGGATCAGTTGTCGATATTTGTGGTATCGGTAACTTTCGTAGAAATATCCATAACTCTGGAACCGATCGAGATAATGACATGCGGTTCACGGCGTTTTGCTCAGAAAATCACTGACTATGTTCCTAGCTATGTTTTAACTGTGGGTTACTATTTAAAAATTCTTTTATTTTAATAATTATTGGAGTTTTGCAGAAAATCACAGTGTTGATGAAAAGTTGGGGATACAATTTTGGATATTGGTATCGGTAATATTTTTAAAACCGGTTCCATATCAGATCGGTAAAGTTGGTATTAGTACAGCCTTAGTATTGGTATCGGACCAGATTGGTAAAAAATGGTATTGGTCAAACCACTGTTTGCCAATTTTCAAACCCATTGAAGGTTTTCCAGGATATCCCGGTTTTAAAGATTAATATTTTACTTGGAAAAATTAAAAATACACTCGGTCCAAATTTAATGAATGCCAAAATCAAATTTAATGACACATCTAGTAAAATTAACCAAAGAATACAAAATCGTATCAACCAACAGAGATACATTAGACACACAATATGTGAACAACAATCACGGTTTTCATATAAACCTTCTCACATTGCATTTCCCAAAAATATTTCAGTAAATGAAAAGATGACAATGTTGACTTACTGTGACTCATGCAGAACCAAACTTGCACCTTTTCTCCAA
>JAHWFP010230639.1:15228-68173 GCA_023313725.1 Lithobius niger
GAGTGTGGACAGGTTTTTGCTCACAAGCATTATTTAAAGGTGCACGCATATGTTTTAACGGAGGATGCTACGACGGGCTAGGTCCTTGTAACATTTCCAGACTCATGGTTGACATTCGGCTTTGTAGAAAATACTTTGCTAACTATTTTGACTTAAAACAGCACAGTAGGGCCTCTTTCCCGGAGGGAGTGAATAAGTTTTCCATCTAAATAGAATAGGTCTATCCTGTGATTTTCTATCTGGTCTAAGCTGCCACCACCGGTGGGTAACGTTAATTGTTAACGCGTGTAAAATATAAAATGGAGCTTTACATAGTATTTGTTACACTAAACAATTAATCCACTAGGGAATGAACGTTGTAGTTTAAAAGACTAAAATTGCAGGGCCTGCACCTGCTTCATTTTAGTTTTTATTACCTAACCGAAAATATACATTTTTGAGCTATTATTTCCCTAGAAGCTTGAAAGTTGGCTTCCCAGACGGGCTTGTACTACTGCGCATGGGCAAGGATAGGTTGGCTATATAAACTCGGCGCAGCCGTCCGATGGCATTATTTCTCCGCACCCAGAACCTAGATAATGGAGGGGAGGCCTGGGTGGGAGTTAAGGTAATGTATATTTTCGGTTAGGCAATAAAAACTAAAATTAAGCAGGTGCAGGCCCTGCAATTTTAGTCTTTTTATAGCCGACGAAAATATACATTACCTATTTTTATTGCGGACTTTGTAACTCGGAGGAGGGCTAGGTTCGCTGTCCCCTCTCGTACAAGCCGGCGTCCCCGGGAACTAGTCCCTAGCGAAGACAACCCTGAGTCCCAAACCAATGTCACTGATAGCCGAAACGATATGCGGATCGAGGAGTGATCCGTTGTTTCGGAGGAAAAAATCCTTGAGTGAGGTTGGGCAGTGCGGTAAAATGTAATATTCACAATTATTGGTTAAAGAAGCAGAAGAAGGAACCGCAAGCAGGGGTCTTAACACCGTGGGGTACAAGATAGGAAATCAGATAAAGTTCCAAAATCGCCTATCTTGTTGGGAATGATGGTGCTCTCAAGTGTGAAACAGACAGGCAGATGGCGCGTGTCGTCATAAGTTCTTTAGGAAATTTGAGGAGCGGACACCATCTGTAGGTCGGTCTCTGCAAAGTGAGTGAAGTGGGCAAGCAGATGATGAGTGCCCTTATGATCAGAAGACGTGAAGAGTGGATACCGTCAGGATGTGGAAAGTGGGAATGTGCATGGCGAGAGCATGACGCGGCGAACTTGCAGCAGATGTGATGAGCGGACACTGTCCGCAGGACGGACCGTGGTAAACTGGAAATGTGAAACACAGTTTCGAAGTTGAATCAGGAAGGCAGCTGGTTGATGTAGGACGAGGATCGAAAGGAATGATTTTCCAGAGAAGAAGAGATGCTGGTTGTTGAATGCTAGATACTTTGTAAAAGGGTGAAGGTATTGTTTCATAAAGCTGAAATTGTGAGGATTAGGTCCTAACAGGGAGGCGAGGATCGCGATTGTATCGTCCCCACATGGGAGGTGGATGAAGCGGAATCCATGCTGAAGATCGTTGTGTGGAGGAACAAGAGACAGACGGGAATGTCGTTTAGGGAAGGACACGGAAACTAGTGCTACGCCTGTGGTCTTGGATGAAGGATCTTGAAATGGTAACCAGTTAGCGGATGGAGAGATTAGCAAGGTGGACGTACGGGAACGGGTGTGTAGTTGTTTATAGTATGTGCTGATGGTGGCACAAACATATTGCTAAAAGTGATGTAGACCGGTAGGTTGCATGTAGTTGAGGATACAGTGATGTGCAGGCTGTGTGCAAAAACGTATGAGATGCAAGAGAGGCGGACGCCAAGCTGTCCGTTGTCAAGCTTGGGTTGCTATCTGTCGAATTTGAGTGTTTGTTTTGTGCGTTTGAAACACAGTAAAATAGCAGAGCCAACTGTGCATCAATGTTTAGCTAGAAAGAAAAGGTGACAGCAACATAGTGTCTTGTGCGTCCTGAGGATGTTTACAACAATTGAGGGCCGGTAGGGACGGTAACGGTGAAGGAGCTGCTTGGTAAAGCGCAGCTAGGGATGATGATGAAGGTATGTCCGCAGGACGAGGACGAAGCGGTGAACGGAATATGGCAGAGGACGGGACAAGTCTTAGACGTCGAATGTGGGAACGGGCACATTAGTAGGGCCTTCAAGGCGGAGATGCAGGAATTAACGAAACCCAGGCGTTGTGTACACGGAGCAGATCATAGTTCATACGAAGGGAATGACAACGACGGTTTATCAGTTCGAGCTCATGGGAGTATGTATCGTTGACAGCACGGAGGAGAGTTGTTGTGGACATAAGGTGGGTAGAAAGCGGATGGTCGTCCTGAGGAGGTTGCTTGCGAAGTGTAGGGGATGTGGTCGGATTGGATCAACTCTTGCGAAAAATACCTCTAGTTGCTTCAGACAGAAAGGAGGACAGCCGTACGAGGAGGATAGCGATGGATCCTTGTTCGAGGAGAGGATGGATCGGTCTTTCTTCCAGCTGCCCCTGAAGCCGGAATGAAGGTGGCCGGGAGCGAAGCTTTAACCAGGAGATCCCTGTACGCAGAGAGCATCCTAGTGAGGATCGAGCATCCTAAGATCGAGGATCAGTAGGACACGTCCTACGGGATGGTGAAGCCTGCTGGTCTTGAGGACCAGAGGACCCTGCTTCAGAACTCGTAAATCTCCTCACTGCTTAGCTGCGTGCAGCATCCGCTGTCGTGATTGATGTTGCTTTCGTAGAAATGATAGTCCATCGATTGGCGAGATGGAGATGTAAATACGGCAGTTACGTTCCTGTCCTGTCCGTCACACGCAAAGAGGATGAGATGAGGACGAGGATTGAAGTGATACGTCCTAGAATTTTGTGGAAAAACCCAGGTAATACAAGCCATGGATGATGACACATTCCCTTCTTCGGTTGATGTAACTTTGGGTAACAGGATCTTCAGATGAAGAAGAGGTGGACATGATGAACTATGCTGTGCAGTAGTGTCCTCGTGCCCCCCCCCCCCTTTTTTTTTACGTGTGTATAAACGTAAAATTTAGGGGATTGTAATGTATGGGGAGGCGATAAACCATGAACTGATGAAGACGGGAACGAATATGAGATAGGACGGAGGCCCGAGGATAGGACGGGACGGAGGACCGAGTCTTCTGAAAAAGGACAGGACGGAGGACCGACTCTTCTGAAAAGGATGTGTGCTTCTCATGGAAGAATTGTTGCGTCTGTGAGTGGACATGAGAATGGGGATGGTTGGGATAGGACGGGAAGGTTCGTACATGGCGGACGAATGTCCTGTATTGTCGAGGGAAGGCTTGTGATGCTTAGGAATCGAAGCAAGGCAAGCTGAAGTGTAATCGGAGACTGGAGTCGTCTGTTTTATTTTTTAAGTTTGGAGTGACGAGTCCATGAGGGTATGCACGTGGGACGCAGTAAGCGGATCGTTAGTTCGCTGAGTGGCGTAGCGTCCCGTTACCGAAGGACGGGACGAGTGCGAGTATTAATCACGAGGAGTGAGTTGCGGACCACGGGGGAGACCAACTTGGCAGCAACCTACCGGGCTTTAAGTTGAAGCTTAAGGCAAGCATAACGTTTCTTGGTACGCGATAGCTTATTAGCCAGGGATCGTAGGTCCCGTGCTGGCGGGGGCTGACTGCAGAGGATTGGGAACATGGCTGCAGTGTCACAAGGCATCAGAGCGGATGGTTTGGAAAGAAGAGGATTGTGCGGCGGATGAGGCTGCTTCAACGAATCCTGGTCCGAAGTAAGTTCGAGAATCTCGATGTTATCCGCTACTGAAGGGACTGAAGGGGATGCGAAGCAAGGAGTGTGGGATGAGGATCCGTCCCTCGGCGTCCCTTTGGCACGAGGCATGAGGATGATCAACGGAGGATAGGGTAGGACACGGCGGACGGCGCACAGCTAGGAATGAAGTGAACAGCATGGAGCGTTTTAAACGAGAAAGTTGGGCTGCGCAGTAGGATGCGCAGATGGTGACTGCGCGGAGGGATATCATATGCCTTTGCTTATTTATTCCATATCCGCTCAATTTCCCAAAGACGACACTCACACTGTCTTGCTAACTTTCAACAGTACCCCTACTGTCCTCATCAGGCCCTCCACAGTAGGGGTACTGTTGAAAATTAGCAAAACAGTGCGAGTGTCTTCTTTGTGAAATTGAGTAGATATGGAGGAAATAAGCCATTTGACAGTTAATTCTGAGTTTCACAGTAGTTCTATTAACAATGTTTTTACACATATGCCTTAGTTAAACAACAGCATAAAATGCTGGAGGAGAAAGACGGTGGAACTTGACAGCAGGTGGTGAGGTGGTCCAATCCAAGAAGGCAGCGCAGAGAGAATGTGCAGTGATGCGTAGAATGGTGAAGCCAGCTGGCCCTGAGGACCGGTGGTCCTGTGAGGAGAGGATGGACTGGTCCTCTGTCTGTCCGCTCCTAAAGACGGAGCAGACGTTTTGAGAGTGAGGCTTCAACTGGGGGATCCAGAAGGGTGAATCCTAGCAGGGGATGGAGGTGCCTGCGGACGTGGGTGTAGTGGATGTCAAAGTTGGGAGAAGCTGGCAGCTCTTCACAAAGTAGGTCCACTAGAACAGGCGAAGGAGGTGGAGGCAGATCGTGTCCCAGTATATTGTCCAGAGAGGATGAGCATGCTGGTGAAAGGACAGGAACACAGAAGCGTCGTTGAAAGGTTGGAAAGGGAACGGGCAGGCGGATGGTGAAGAAGATAAATGACAAGAGGATGGCACCTGCGAGATGTATGGGATACGACCTGAGACGGATCGGCTTCTACGAAAGGTGCCCTTGGTTTCTTCAGAAGGAAATGAGGTAATTAACGCCGGGAAGGTAGCGGACGGCAGATCGAGTGGCTGTCAAACAGCAGAGGATCGGTGAGTAGGGATGCGTCCAGACCGACGATGTGTCACCGTGGTAGGAGGAATTATCCCGATCCTAGGGGAGGACGGAGTGGCCCTCCGGCCTAAGGATCCAAGGACTGTAGAAGGAATGGCCGGGAGCGGAGCCTCAACTGGTAGAATCCTAAAAGACATCCTGCGGGAGCGGACGAGGGAGGATCGTAGAGAGGATGAGGATCGAGGAGAGAATGGAGTAGCTCTAGTCGATCACGTTGACGTGAGCACCCTAGGAGAAATGATGCCATCAGACGGCTGCGCCGAGTTTATATAGCCAGCCCATCCTTGCGCATGCGCAGTAGTACAAGCCCGGCTGGGAAGCCAACTTTCAAGCTTCTAGGGAAATAATAGCTCAAAAGGAGGGAATCGCAATAAAAATAGGTAATATATATTTTCGTCGGCTATAAAAACTCTTGGTTTTTAATAAAACAACAAATGGAAAATATTAGCACTTTAGATTGTGGTTCACTAGTTACAGGCTTTAAATTAAAAAGCAAACGGGCTTTCCGTGAAAGCAGCAGAATTTACACGAAATTCAAGTTTAAAAGCAACAGCGGGCTTTCATCAAGTTTACACAATTTTCAAGTAGAAAAAGGAGTTTTCAGTTCCAATCCTGAAAAACCCTCCAATTAGAACCGCATCCGCTAAGTTACAAATTAGTCCGTACAGTTATGTTGCTTTGAATCCTCAAAAAGATCTACTGTTTAGATTAAAACTTCGTTTAAAAAAACAAGAAAGTTGGTTTTTATGAAGAAAACCGCTCTTACATTATAGAAGGCAGGGGGCCAGAAATGCCGATGACTTGCCAACCATAAAATTCTCAAAGACTAGAAGTAATTTAAAATTAAACTATAAATTTAAAATGGGGGGGGGGGTCCTAAAGATAAACTTTCAATTTAACCTAGTAACGCATACTGACCACTACCTTTGCCCGGCATGGCAACCTTCAGAACGTGACATCTCCACTCCTGACCGGCCGTGACCACCTCTAGCTTGTGAGCTGTGCTAAGGACTGAGAGCTGCTGGGTTTTTTTATACTGGAGAGGGGGATTCTGGCGACCAAGGCGCGGAATCACGAGGATGCTAGGCATTTCTGATTGGCTGAGGGCCAGGTAGTACATGCTGTTAGCGACAAAAAGTGCCAAAACCTTTCAGTTCCGGCAACAAGCTGCATATTGCACATGGAAGCTGTACACACATAGTAGTTTCCAAAATCCACCGGGAGACACTCCCGGAAGTGACGACGTAAGCCGTGATGACATCAAAATGGCCACCGTGCGACATATTAAATGCCTATTATCTCCGCAATAATCGCTCAATCCTAATGTGCGAGATAATTTAGTTTGCTAAAAGAAATGCCTGAACAATATATGCCATAAATTTATTAGTTTTGGTTTAATCTGAAGAAAAACATAATATGACTGCTGTGTGATATGTTAATTCTCAATTATCTGCGGAACTAATCGAATAATCTTTTCATGCAAACTATCGTTGGAAAGGTAATTTAATTTGCTAAAAGAAATACCTGAACAATGTATGCCGTAAATCTATTTGTTTCTGCATAATTTGAAGGAAAATATATTATGACGTCCCGGCCACCATGTGATAAACTAAATATCGTGTATCTCTGGAACTAATGTATCAATCTTATGGTGTAACCTAACGTTGGAAAGATAATTTAATTGGTTAAAAGAAATGCCGGAGCAATTTTGCCATGTACGGTATACATTAGTTTTTGTTTAATATATAGAAAAACACATTATAGCGTCATAAAAATGACCGCCATGCAATATATTAATCTGTGATATCTCCGGAGCGAATATACCAATCTTATCCTGCGACCTATTGTTGGAAATCTATATATATATATATTTCGCTAGTGAGATGTGAGATATTGATATTTGTTACAGCTTACTGGCCTGTTACACCATGTGCTCAAACTACTCTACTTACATCTAACTACTATACATCATGAACAAGTGCCAGGACCAGTACCAGAACAAGTGCCCAACTACCCTATTGACCATTGTCCAATCACCGCACAGCAAGCAACAAGCACAAGGTGCTGGGAACAAGAAGGACCCCTCGACCCTAAAAGAAACGCTGTGTTACTGAGCGGTGAGGGATCATGATTAAACAAACGAAGCTTCAACAATCAGGAAGAGGGCCAGCGGGTTTATTATTGCCACAGTAGCAAAAAAAAAAGGGCGAGCGGCCAACAATGAGAAAGGATATGCGCTCTAACAATTACAAACAAACACTATTGCTTCAATAATGCTGACTGTTACACCGAGTTGAAAAGTTTCAAAGTTGGTTGAGTAACACTACGTTGCCCTCCAGTGAAGAAGTTATTTACTTTCTTAAGAAAACAAAACGCCATGGATTCCAAGAGAGGGGGAGGAGGCCAGGGTGGGGGTTGGGTTTCAAACCATACAATGGGAGAATAGAGCAGTGACACGACGTAGTATTATTGTATATAACTCTATGCTGGAGCCTTAATGGGTTAGCTGCAAGGGGCACTGCAGAGAGAAACAGAAGGGCGTCATACTGAAGCCGATGCTGTGAAGAGTGATTTCTTAGACCTAAAACGCGCGATTTTTGTTGTTGGAGAAAACAACGTTATTTTAAGCGTAAGAAATCCAATATTCCGTTGTTTTCCCCTCCAATTTTTATGTAGTGCACCTTGTAGTTATGCCCTGCAAAACCCATACTGGTGCCAATCTGGGGGTAAATGTCACTGCTCTATACACGGGGTAGCAGGGCAGGGGACGCAGGAGGGGAGGAGAACCAGGGGGCTGCAGGTGGGTATCTCACCACAATGGGGAATGTGAGGGAGGGGGGGGGGGGGGTATGGGCTCGAAGAGGGGAGGGCTCGCAATCTGTTTTCATTTCATGTTCACACATGCGGGAATCAGCTACACCGGCGTATGTTACGTCGGATTTCGAAGAATGAGACAGAGGGGCAATCAGCACCCTTTTCATTCCATTGTACCCAGTACAGTATTTCACTCAGGTACCGGCTAGACTGGCGTATGTTACGCCGAGGGTACAGCTACTATAATTTAATTTGCCAAAATAACTGCAAGGACAATGTATGCTGTAAGTCTCTTTTGTTTAAATTGAAGAAACACAAATCTACGTAATTATTGCTACTTTATATGTGTGATTAAAGTTGGTTTTACTCTGCGTTTTGTTATCTATAATGTATTCACTTCAGCTGCAATTGATAATATAGAACATAACACAGCCTTCAGTACATCGGCGAACTCATTCTATGGAACAGGCATGTCTCATCTTTCATCCGCCAGAAGGTATGTCTGTGACAACCAGTCTCAACCTAGGGCAATCAAAGAATAAAGCAGGATAGGCTTGCCCGAGTCCTCCACAAGTCTTCTTCATACGACTAAATGTTCACGTAATGCACCCTTACCAATGGTCGAAAAAAAACCCATTGATACACCCGAGTAAACGATGGACTGGTCAGAATCCATCAGAAGCAAGGCTGACCACGAAGGTAAAGTGTTATCTTGGGTAGCCTTCCATTCCCGTCAAAGTATCCATGAAGGTTTGAAAAGTAAATGCACATCAATTCTGCTCCCTATATATGATGTGAATTCCTCATCCATGGTTCGCCGTGCCATGAACATCTAGACACATGCTAGTGTGTCGCACCAAGTTAGGCAACAAACATCACATCAATTCAATTGTCGAGGTTGTAAACCATTGTAGTGCGACGCCATTGCGTCAGTGTCTTATATCTTGATGCATAGTTCGGGCACAGTTCAGGTACTTGGGGAAATATAATAATGTGGTACAAAAGCTTAAATTGTGTTGAAATCGAGAGCAATGACCCAACTGACAAAAATTAACTCGTGTTTGAATGCCAGCTATGCTGCTTTCAATGCAAAATCTGCCCCTCAATAATGTTGAAAATGTGTTACTAACTAGCTAGCTAGTCCGCTCATCCTCATATTAAATCCCATAGGGTGATTATTCATTGATTCCGAGATAACGGGAAGGCTTCCAGCTATGAAATTGGACGAATGGGGTCACTACAATACGAACTGCGTACCTTTTATGGTTTGGAGCCTGGGGGCGTAACAGGGATGGCGTGGGAGGGCGCGTAAGTACGAAAATATTGTTATAACCATTGTTAGTATTGTCGGCATCGTCTCTCATTGGACGGCCAAAGTTCCGACAATGAGAACATCTATACTGACGTACGTGCCTAAGCACACACTAGTGTATCACAATAAATCTAAACAACGTTGCAAAGAAATTGTATTCACGTCCAATTCACGAAAAATAAATAATCTCTAAAAACAAAGCAAAATAAACAAAGGCAAAAACTGGTAAGGAGGCCACCAAGTTGAGAGTGGTTCGGCCCTTCAAAGGAGTGATATCAACACACCAAAACTAACTAAATACAACAAACTACAACAAAATTTAAACCAAACCAAAAGCCAATAAAGAGGTGACTAAGTTGAGAATGGTTCGGCCTATAGGCAAAAGGTAGTAGCAAATTGTTGAAAACCAATTTCTTGTTGACGTGGCACTTTATTACTTATCTGCACGGTAGTGGAGTTGAGTCAATACACAATTAAAAAAAAAAGGAGTGATATCATATCAAAAACCTAATCTGGTAAAACAGGCCGCCAAGTTCCGAATGGTTCGGCCCATCAAAGGAGTGATATCAACACACCAAAACATTCGCCAACTTAATCGCACCGAATAATACTTTGGACGTTAAATGAAAACTGGAACATTGATACCGAAAGTAGCAATGTTCTAGTTTTCATTTAATCTTCGAATTATTAAGCAGTGCGATTAACTTGGCGAATGTTTTGGTGTGTTGATATCACTCCTTTGAAGGGCCGAACTATTCGGAACTTGGCAGCCCCTTTTACCAGTTTTGGTTTTTGATACGATTATAATAAGTATTCGTAAGAAGATCAATCATCACAGACAGCAGTTTAAGGCCGATCAACCATCACAAAGCTGCACATAGAAATGGCTGTAATTTCAGTGATTGGTTGTGAGTTAGCAGGTAGTGGCTAGAATGAAAACTTTGTTCAAGCCTTGGTTGCAACACCATGAAGGGCAGACAGCATTCTGAAGTCATCGGCGGATCGCACGTAAAACAAAGTAGGTACCCACACAAGGTTAGCATCGCAGGCCATTATAATCTGCAGAATGAGGTTATCAGAATCAGGGTGATGACTTGACAATTCAGACAGCCGTTTAAGAGGAGGCAACAAGAATCAGCTGAATTGATATTCTGGGATGGATGAAAACTGCTAGGGTAACTTAGCCACTATAGACTTGCAAGTGTACTAAGAGAGGTACGAAATGTCATATTAAACAATGACTTTCTTGTACACTACCGTGTGCCTGTGAAGGTCACTGCTAGTGACACACTGTGAACAATACGACACAGCTTTAATAATTTACCGTTTCGAAAAGAGCCACATATAAAGCGGCAATAATTACATGCACATTATCTTTTCATTCACATTAAACAAAAACTAAATTATTTTCGGGATACATTGTTCAGGCATTTCCTTTAGAAGATTAAATTATCTTTCCAACGATAGATCGCAAGATAAGATTGATCCATTAGTTCTGGAGATACACGAGATTTAGTATATTGCATGGTCGCCATTTTGAGGACTTCATAATGTGCTTTCCTTCAAATTACGTAGAAACTAATAGAATTACGACGTACATTGTTCCGGCATTTCTTTTAGCAAATTAAATTACCTTTCCCACGATAGTTCGTACGACAAGATTGATCGATTAGTTCCGGAGAAAATTGGGAAATAGTATATCTCAGTCATATAATGTTTTTCTTCAGATTAAACCAAAACTAACAGATTTATGGCATATATTGTTCGGGCATTTCTTTTAGCAAATTAAATTATTTTTCCAACAATAGGTCGCACGATAGGATTGATCAATCAGTTCCGGAGATAGTAGAGATTTAGTACATCGCTTGGTGGCCATTTTGATAACATCATCACGGCTATACGTCGTCACTTCCGGGAGTGTCTCCCGGCGGATTTGTGAACTACAACATGTGAGCAGCTTCCGTGTACAATATGCAGCTTGTTGCCGGAACTGAAATGTTTTTACACTAACAGCATGAACTAAGGAGAACAATGGAAAGTGGGAGGAGAAGTCGGTTTAACAAAGGGCTTTGGTGGAGAACCGTTTGAAGAAACAGGAACTTGTGGAGAAGGGCCAGTTTGAGTTTCCAACATATTGACGAGTTTTGGCCATTAAAATTAAACTACAAGGTTATGCCTTGCAACTATTGAAGGAAGGGGACGAAGTATAAAGCACAGTTTAACGTTGGCAATTAATAGAAGGAATACAGATCGTTTTGGCTACAGAAAGCTAGTTATATACAGTCAAATTTTGGTAGTCACAGTCGAGTTTCGTTGGAGATTTCAAAAACTATTTACAACAAAAAATGTGTGTCCGGTAAAACGTAACTGAAGGTAATTGCTAGGCTGAGGTAATGTTCAAGGGGCAAAAGGTTATATTAAAAAGATTAAATAAACTAGCTCAGTATAAATGCTATAGCGCATTAAAATAAGTTAAGTTCCTCAGTAGAGAATGACGTTTGAGATAGATGGACATTTTTCATGGTATTTGTGATCATTCAAACAGAATAAAAAATATCGTACTATGGTGTATGTCTGTATCCACATGTATATTTGAGGTCAAGTACCAAAGGCAGCCCCTCCTATTATACAACTAACCTAGTGTAGTTTGGCTTTATGCCTGCAATAAAAATAACGAGAAGTAAATGCAAATGTACATTGTTTTGAAAGTTACGGCGATCGGAAGTGTGAGCGCTACAGCTCAGTCAGGAGTCTTTTTTAAATGGCTGTTGCGAATGAACTAGAAGGAATTTTAATGTTCTGTTTTCACAGAAAGGTAGTCTTAATGTGTGGCTATTAAAAGCTGCAAAGTTTGATCAATTCGGATCGTAACTTCCGGGGAAATCTTCATCCAAAGACAGAGGTCGTTGGAAGTTGGGGGGGGGGGCTGAAGTGAGTCGCTTCAGAAAACTGAGTGTTTTCCCCCGAGGTTTTTGATCTTTGGATATCCTCTCCAATCCACCTGAAGCACAGTACTTCACTACATGCCCCCACCTTGGGGAATTTATTTGGGATTCGTGTAGAATGACAAATAAATACTAAAGCAGAAAGGGTTAGTGCACACAATATATGCTGTTAACTTAGACTGCCAAGCCATGTAAAAATAATGAATGCAATACTAAATCCATATTAAAGCATCATTGGGTGAGAAATACATGTCCTGGGTTCTTCTATTTTATCCAAAATAAGAAGTATGGGGATAATTGTTCCTATTCCTGGTTCTGGGTGTACAAGAAATAAAATTACACTGTTTACAAACATATTAACTTCGCCGTTTTGTATTTTTGGGGGACTGACATTTTTGTGGCTCAGGATAATTTACGTAAATTTTATAAGTTACAAGTTAAGAGAACACTGGCTTTGCAATAATTAACTGGGTGCTGTTCGCGCTGCTTCGTGCAAGAAAATCGTTCAAGCAACCAGAAAATTGGGCAAAGGACATTAATAAAAAAAAAACTCTGGGTTTTGAATAAAAAGTACAAAGTTAATTTTTTTTTGTTTCATTTAACAGATAAATGAGGCCATCTACTGCTCTGGTAATATGACCCTAGCCATTCCTCCTTTCCTCAAGTCTAGTTTTTTTTTTTTTTTATCCTGGTAAACTGCAAAAAAAACCAATGGACGCATTACACTAAACCTAGCCTGCGATAGGGTTTAGAAAATTGAATAGTGTGGATACGCATAAAATAACTGGCTCTATTTACTATTAAAATATTCCACTGGAATGGTTTAAGGTTACCAAGCAACTTGTTTACAAGTTAAAATTTCAACACTGAAGGGTTTTAGGTATGACCCATAACTTAAACATAAGAATACAACGCTGGGAAGTTTTGTGATTAAAAACGCAACCTTTTTTAACAACAGAGTGTAATGTCGGTCCGCCGAAAAAAACGATTGGAGAGGATACCTGGCCTCCAACCATCAAAAAACTCAGGGTGGAATTTTTTTCTGAGCGCCCAAAACCTTGATTTTCAAACCTCAGCCATTTTTTAAATAATGGATAGAAACGGCCAAATTCTTCAACCCTTAATAGCCTGAAACAATATCTACCTCTTTGGGAAAACCGAATTAGAAAAATTCCTTCTAGAAGATTCAGAATCCACATTTGAAAATCTCATGAAACCAACCGCGGCGCTCAACATTTCTGGCTGCCATTATTGAAACTCGATGTACATTTGTCTTATACTTTCGTTATTTCTTTTGGGCAAAAAGCCCACATACACTAGCTTAGTTGTGCATTAGGAGGGGCTTCCTTCATTGGTACTTAACCTCACAGACAGTTTTAAGTGTGATATTTTTTATTACGATTGTCGGCCGCAAATCTTATGAAAAATGTCCACTACGATCCAAAACTCATTTAACTCAAAGGTTAAAACTTTCCATTTAATTAATGCCTTATAGCATCCTAAGCTAGTCTATTTAATCTTTTTATATATTCTTTTACCCCCAGAAACACTACCATTAGTGCGAAACAATTAGACATCAGCATTCTCACGGACACGAATTTTTGTGTATACAATTTTGCTTTAATTCTCCATCAAACTCTGTGACCATCCGAATGCAAAAACTAGCTTTTCCTTCAATAAAATCCGAATTATCTTGTAAAGATCTGTTCCCAAAGCCAACCAAAAGTCAAACTGCATTAAAACATCAAAATTCCAGGTTGCCCTGGTTAATTTTTGTTTCTATTGACTATTGAAAAAATACATTACCCAATTTATTAGCATTCTCCTTCTCTAATGCTGTTTCTACTAGAGATAAAACGAGTTCTTCCGGTTCGCTTAGCTACTGCGCATCTCCACTGCGCAGCCTCCATCGTATATAAAGTTGAGGCGGAGTGGCGGCTCTCATCTTTTCGACACCTCTATCCTGCCCAAATGGCAATGAGAGGGGAGGAGGGCGGGAAGCCGGGTAATGTATTTTTTTAATAGGCAATAGAAACAAAAATTAACCAGGGCAACCTGGAATTTTGATGTTTCTACTTGCCGTGAAAAAATACACTGCCCAATTTATTAGCATTCCCATAGACTTCGTCAAGGCGGTGGGAGCCATTTGATCGGAGTTCCCTTAGCGAGCGACCGGCCCCTGTAACACAAAGTCGAGTGACAGTGAGTCAAAGGGTCATAGTACTCAGTGAGCCGCAATAAATGGCCCAACACGGTCCAAACCGTAGGCATGTTGAGACATATCCCGGAGGTAATGGGACGTGAAAACAGTAGGATGGCGCCAAGAAGCGGATTCCATAATGTCTGTAATGGAAATATTGCTGAAATGCGCCCAAGATGTTAAAATGGCACGGAGTTCGTGTGCTGTGACTTTGATATCCTCCGTGATACAATTGATGTCAATAGCTTCGTAGGCCTGGAGGACGACCGTCTTAATCCATGAAGCAATCATCCGTGCGGAAGTGGTTCCAACTTTATTGGTAAATGGAAGAAAGAGCTGAGTGCAGTCGCGCCGGATAGAAGAGGATGCTTTTGGGTAGAAGCGGATGGTACGAACAGGACACAAGGTTCGTTCTTGATCATCCCCCTGGATGAAGGAAAACGAAGGAATGATGAACGGATGCGTGTGTTCAGTGGGTTTCTGGGTCTTGGCTCGAAAGGAAGAGGCCGGGATTAGAGTAACACCACGGAAGTCTGGTAGAAAAAAAGCAGTCGCGTTCCCTTGCGGATATGGCTTGTAATTCGCTACACCGAAGACAAGCAGCTAGAGCAAGTAAGAAAACGTTTTTCGTGTGAGGTGACTGAGGCGTGCAGAGGCTAAAGGTTCATACGGAAGAGCCATTAAACTCGTAAGGACGACGGACAGGTTCCAGTCCGGAAATCGTTTGGGGATCCGTGGTCGATCCAATTGAAAGGAGTGAATCAATGAGGGTATTTTATAATCCGCGAGGAGGGTGGTATTCCCGGCGGCCTTGAAGACCGCATTCAATGCTGATCGGTATACCAGGATGGTAGATCCTCGTAAACCTTCCTTAAACAAGGAGGTCGTTGTAAAGGGGGATTGATTGGATTGATCTGTTGTGGGATACACCAATGAAACCACCGCTTCCAGTGGCTGTCGTAAACTTTCGTAGTGGAGGATCGCACGGCCCTTGAGGCAATGCGAGAGGCCTCGTCTTCAAGAATGCCTGCTGAGCGGAGGAGTCGGATGATAGTAGCCACCCGTGAAGCTGAAGCGAGGATAGGTTCGGATGGTGGATCCGTCCCTGGTCCTGGGATAGGAGGTCCCGTTGCGCAGGTAATCGGTAAGGTGGGGGGTGGGGCTATGAGGAGGGATAGGAGGAGAGGAAACCAGGCCGCGGATGGCCAATTTGGTGCGATCCAGAGAAGCCGCCCGGAGCAGTTGGCGATTTTGCGGAGGACTAGTGACAAGAGACGAGGTAGTGGGAAGGCATAGGCGTGAAGATGGTTCCAGTCCAGAGTGAGGGCGTCCACCGCCCAGGCCCGTGGGTCTGGTAGAGGACTGACAAACAGCGGAAGTTTGTTGTTGAGTCTTGTGACAAATAGATCCACAATCGGTCGATGCCACAACCGGAAAAGGGCATGGCACACGGACGGGTGAAGAGCCCACTCGCTGATCGGAGGCTTCTTGCGAGAGAGGGAGTCGGCTATGACGTTCAGGGGACCTGGAATATGGAGCGGTAGTAGACGGATGCTAGAGATGATGCAGAACTGAAAAATCTCAGACGTGATGTGGTGGAGGGAGTAAGAGCGAGTTCCACCGCCCTTGTGAAGGTAAGCTACTGCCGTCGTATTGTCGATATGGATCTGGACAGTTTTGGAGGATAGGAAGCCCTGAAAGTGGCGGACGCCGAGGAGGACTGCACGAAGTTCTAGGTGGTTGCAGTGATGGTTGGTCCCGGAGGCTGAAGCCACAACCTGTGGCCAGGCCCCTGTTCTTGACAGTATCCGGTGCGGACGCGGAGGGTTTGTACAGGAAACAGTCTGGGATAATTTCCTCCACTGTTCTCATTAAGTCTGGAAGAGGGATCTCAGAAGGATCTGGGTCGTTAGGGGAAGGATCTGGGTCGTTAGGGAACGGCGGCCCAGGTAAGCCAAAGTCCGAAGGGTCTGGTGAATAGTACGGATCCTGGATATCCGGAGGTGGAGAGGACGGAGGCGGCGGATCGGCGGTTGACGGACCCGCGGATGCCGAGGAGCACTGACGCTTGGGGAGAGAGGCCAACCAAGCGGATGTGTAGTCCGGTTCCTTACGTTTGAAGGTACGTAGGGACGAGTTCATTAGGGAATAAACCTGGGATAGAGTGAGTGGTTCATTGGTCCGTTTAGAGGAATGAGAGGAATAATATGGAAGAAAGGTCCAATGGTTGGGCGGATGCGGATGAAGCGAGTTCAGCTGCCGTTTTTTGTGCCTTGACTTGTAGCTTTAAACGTGCGTACCGCTCCTTAGTACGGGCAAGCTCGGATGATAAAGAGCGAAGGTCCGATGCAGGCGGCGGTTGGCCACATGGGATAGGGGATGTGGCGGCAGTATTGCACTGTGGAGGAAAGGATTCCGACAACCGCAGATTGGGAGGCGGAAGCTCCAACATATGCTGTTCGGTAGTAATTTAGAGAACCTCAGCATTCTCGAAGGATGGAGGAACAGGGGAAGCGGATGAGCGAGGAAGGGGGATACCCTTGGTTGATCCCACCGCTGCCACTAAATTGTAACGGCGGATGCTACGACGGCTGAGGTGCTTGTAACATCCCAGACATCAGGTAGACTTCGGTCTTGTTAAAAATAATACTAAGCACAGTCATGGCTACGGTCCGATGTAAGGAACGGCGCGAAAATATCCTATCAATTTAAATAAGCTAACAAGTACCATTTTACACGGTACGCGCTGCCACCAGGTGGAGTGACATTAATTGCAGCAAGTCCTGAGTTAAGAATAAAAGGGGGTTTACATAATATTTTAACTCTACAATTAATAACGGGGTAAAAACAACTGACGTTAAAAACTCTTGGTTTTATTTATAGACAGTTAAACAAAATATAAATGGCACTTTACATTTTAACACGTTTTTACAACTGAAAGCTTTAGGTAAAGCAAAACGAATTTACATCATGAAATTCAACAAACGAACTTTGGCATTTTAGAAAACAGTAATCTTTCACATCAAGAAAGTTCACTCAGGTGTGTTTCAACCTCCTAATATAAAATGCAGCCGCAAGTTACAATTAGGCCTACAGCATGTTGTTTGCGCACAAACTCAACTAAACTTCCAGTTAAATCTGAACTATATCGGCTCAACGGGAGCACTAGCAATTTAAGCAGGACTTTCACTTAAATTAAGTAAGATCGACTTGGATTTTAGGAAGGGTACCACCCTGACGTTCTATGATTAACTAAGTTCAGAAACTGCCGATGTACGAAGTTAAAACATAAAAATTCAAGCTAGAGGTTAATTTAAATATGAACTAGTAATTTAGGTTTGGGACCTAAAGTAAAACTTTCAACTATAAACTACGCGAAAATACGAACCACAACCATCTGCCCGTCATGGCAACAATCGGACGGCATCGTTTCCACTCCCGATCGGCGTGACCACCTCCTAGCTTGAGATCTGTGAGCTGTGCTCTGGATGCTTTGAGCTGGGGGGTTTTATGCTAGCAGCCCAAACCGGAAGGAGGAGGGAAAGCGCCTCCCTGTAGGAGAGCTACTACATGGGGGACTCCAGAGGTGGAGAACAATGGGAGAGGGAGGGACAGTGTCAGCTGGCAGTCAGGCAAGGGAACAAAGGGGCTTTTGAAGCTGCTCTCTGTGATTGGAGGAGAGCAGAAACTTTTGGAAATAATGACTGCTGGTTGGTGGGGCAGGCTGGCTGTGCAAGCAGCAAAGGGTTTGCCGACTTTGGGACTGGGGCTTGGGGAATAATGGCCAGTTTGTGTTTAACACAGAGGAACATTGGGAAAAGGCCTATTTACAAATGAAAATAAAATAATATGGATTTTAAGGCTTGTAGAGATGCTCATACAGTGAATAAATTACTAAGGCTAAATTAAACAAGCAATGAAATCCAAAACTGCGATGTTATGCATCACATACCAGCGGCGGGGGGGGGGGTGTTTTGCACAGAATACTTGTTTTTGGCTATGGAAAACAGATCTTTTTACTGGATGACTTTAATAGAAGGATGGGCAAGCTAGGATTACATTGAGATTTGTTGGATGGACACCCTCGGCGATTTTCGTAGTGATATATACAAACAAACAAAAAAGTGGCGTCCGGTAAAACTGCCATTAAACATTTTTTTGGAAGTTTGAGCACATGGTAGGGTTCTGGGGGCAAGTTAAAATATCAAAAGAGTAATTAATTAACTTAATGAAAAATGCTAGAACGCATTTAAAGTTGGGGCATTAAACTTTGCATTGGCAGAACTTAGTTATCATGGAAATTTTTCATATAATTGTGCGCGCTACAAATCACATAAAAAATATCACATTTGACAAGTTCACATCCTATTTATGACGTTAAGTACCTTTGCAAAGGAAGCCCCTCCTAATCCACAACTAATCTAGACTGTGTCGGCTTTATGCCTATAAAAATCGAAAAGAAAGAAATACAGTTATACAAAGTGGTTGGAGTTACGTTGGCCGGAAGTGCGTGCGTCGCGGCACAGTTTGGTGACTTTTTCTTAGGCTTGTAGCTGAAGAACCAGAAGGAAATTTTGAGTTCTGTTTTCGCAGAATGGAAGTACAAAGTTGCGGCTATTAAGAATTGCTAATGTGGGCCAATTCTGGTAGTAACTCCTGTAGATACAGTGGTTTGAAGTTGGAAGTCGGACAAGTCAAGGGCGGGGACGCCAAGACTTGAGAAAAAAAACAGAGTTCGTTAAAACGAAGTTTCCCGGAGGTTTTTTTGACAGCTGGAGTCCCGGTATCCTCTCCAAATGGGTTTTAGGCCAAAAAGCCCTTACATGCCCCCACGCAGAGGATTCCATTTGGGGTTCCTGGTGAACGCAAAATGGAAGCTAAAACAGAAAAGGTCAGTGCACGCAAGACATGCCACTATCAAGACTGCCAAGCCATGTAAAGTAAGTCAAGAACAACACGAGTTAAGCATTACCTCCGCTTTTATCAGGCCAATGGGATGGTATCCTATCCCCGGATCTACAAGATAATATTAAAACACTTTTTACAAAAATAAACTTCGCCGGTTTGTATTTTTGGGGGACCAACGTTTTTGTGGCTTAGAAAATTTTATGTAAAATCAAAGTTACAAAGTTAAAAGAAACACTATTTTTTCAAAATTAACTAGTTGCTGTCCGCAAGAATATTGTACAGGCAACCAGAGAAGTGAGAAAAAGACATTTTTTAAAAATTCGGAAAAACACTAGGTTTGACTGAATGTACAAGGTTAATTTTTTTGTACGAATTAACAGACAAATGAGGCCATCTATTGCTCTGGTAATATGCTCCATATCTGGTCTGCCTCTGCTCAAGTCTAGCCTTTTTTTTTTTATCCCGGAAGGCTGCGAAAAAAACCGCCAGACGCATTACAATACATCTAGATGCGTTAGTTGTTAGAAAATTGTACACAATTTGGAGACGCATAAAATGACCAGCTCTATTCACTGTCAAAACATACCACTAGAATGGTTTGAAGTTACCAGACAACTTGGTTTACAAGAGAATTTAAACACAGAAGGGTTTGTTGCAACTCTCGTAGAATATTCCTAATGAATATTTAACATGTGTCGTTAAAATCTCTGCTAATATCCTTCCACATAGGAAGGCGTTGATGATAACAGGGAGAATAAAATCATTGGCACTTAAAATTTAGGTGAGAAGTTCCGAAACGGGAAAAGCTGAAAGTTCCTTTGGGTGTGGTTGCACTTTCAATATACCACACAAAAAATTTTTAAATTAAAAAAAGTTTCGTAAATAATTAAATGGTTCTCAGCAGAATTTTACACTGAAAACGAAGTATTTTATAATACAGTCTAAACAAATACCGACTCAAAGTGTCAGCGTTCAGGTGATACTTTCCAGGTTTGTATAGGTTTGTATAGGTTCAGAGACTCAGTCTCTGAAGTTTTAACTAAGGAAAATTGGATATAAGCCAACAGCGAAAAACATACACTAGAAATAACGTAGTTCAGTAAGCCACCTTTATGCTCTTACGTTTCGTCGGAGTGGCATGACCCAGATTCGAACCGGCTACCAGTTCGCCCCCAGATCACTTGCATAGCGCCTTAGTCGCCATGGCCACATCCTCGACTGGCATAAAGATAACTCACTGAACCCGTTATTAAGGTCACAAATGTGACCAGGACTCCATTGGACCGAAATTCACTCGGCCATAGTCAATGGAGAAGGAACACAAAATCATACACTCACAAGGCTCAATAAAGAAGTAAATAAATAGACATAAATCGCTGGAAATAATACTAAGGAAAATTAGTATTTATTTACTTCTTTATTCTATTTTATTCTATTTTACTTCTTTATTCTATTTATTCTATTAATTTACTTCTTTATTGAGCCTTGTGAGTGTATGATTTGTCTTCCTTCTCCATTGACTATGGCCGAGTGAATTTCGGTCCAATAGAGCCCTGGTCACGGTTGTGACCTTAATAACGAGTTCAGTGAGTTATCTTTATGCCAGTGGAGGATGTGGCCATGGCGACTAAGGTGCTATGCAAGTGATCTGGGGGCGAACTGGGTAGCCGGTTCGAATTCGGGTCATGCCACTCCGAAGAAACGTAAGAGCATAAAGTGGCTTACTGAACTACGATATTTCTAGTGTATGTTTTTCGCTGTTGGCTTATTTCCAATTTTCCTTAGTATTATTTCCAGCGATTTATGTCTATTTATTTATTTATTTCTGAAGTTTTAAGACAACAAACACAATTTTGATGTTTAGGTTAGGTGTTCACAGATGTAGGCACCTTTGTAGTGGCATACAACTACTATGTTTAAAGAGAACTTGAAAGGGAAACTAGTTTGTAAGTTTTCCGGTTTTTAGTGTAGCAAAAAAAACTCAACATGAAGAAAACTCACACACTACTAGGGTTAAGCTGGGTGGCATGCACCTGTTTGCACAAAAAACTATTTTAGGGGAAAAACTACGCAAGTTTTTAGTTGTTCAGTTGAGAGACCTAATAAAAGGTTTTACCTACTCTTATACTGACCAAACTACGTTTTAACTTTTGGTTAGGTTAGAATAATCACCTCCGTCTTAACGAGAAACCTTTATTTCAGTTAAAAGAGTCATAATTGTGGTAATCAGTCACAAAAATTCTATCCCTTTACATGACAAGAGTTTAGCACTAAAGCATCGAATCTGGGAAAACTATAAGTTTATTTTACAGAAATCAAAGTCTACGAAAACATGTTTGTTTTACTTCCGTTTAACTCTACCCGTTGGCTTGTTGGTTCTTCTACGAGGGGGAGTTATTAGTTTGGCTCGTCTCTGTTTATCGCTTTACCCCCATGATAAAGAGGGCACGCACCACTAGCGTTCCGCTTGGCTGGGTCCGTTAATTGGTCTGTCCCGCCTTCGCTACCGAGGGCGTCGTTAAACGATCTACTGCCATTAGACAAGTGTGAGAAAAGGGGAACGCGTTTTGTTTCGTTTCTGTCAACTGAGCTACGGTTATAGGGTTTGCATAAGTTAGCTAATCGTTCCAGCGCGCTTACGCCAAGCAAGATTGGGAACTCACTTGCAGCTGGAGAAACTGCGGCGACAGTTTTAAACAGTTGGCCGTCATCTAATTTTAAAATTAAATTGACTTGTTCAAGTTTAAACACATCCCTGCTTAAATTGGACCTACATCTTACATTTTGTTTAAGTCTGGGCCAGTTAGTGGCCACATTACAGCTAACTACGTTTATTGTACTAGACGTGTCACGCAGACAAGTCATGGTTCGGTTGCCTAGTTTACACTTAAAGGTGCTAGACCTCAATACACTTTTGACAATCGTTCCCACACGAAAACAAGCATTCGTTTCTTGAATGTTAGAGTTTCTTTCCGGACATTCATTACGGATGTGTTGGGGGAAATTACAAATGAAGCAGCGCCTAATTCTGTTATTAGGGTTAGTTCTTACGCTATCATTATCGCCAATGGCATCACCAGTGGAATCACTCTTACTCTCTGCAGGACCGGCCGGTTTAGCTGCAGTATTGTGGGTTCTGTTGCCCCCATGATGGTTGGAGGTTGCTTTAGAAGCATTATCTGTCGAACCAGTCCTGGACTGGGTTTTCACTACACGTGAAGCTGCGTCAACAGCAATTTGCTTGTTGCGGGTGGTGTACTCGTCACACAATTTTGCCGCTTCGGCCAAGGTGCCAGTCCGGACTTGATCGGGAAACCACTTGCGTAAAGGGACAGGGCAAGACTTCATGAATTGCTCCAAAAGCATTAAGTTAACTAGGTTGTTAAACTCTCCATTAACTTTGGCCAAAGAAAGCCATCGAGAAAACAAAGTTTCTCGAAACTCAAAACTAAAATCTTGGTACAATTGTTCACTTTCTTTTTCAAGAGAACGAAACGTAGTTTGAACCGACTCTTTGGTTTGGACAAACCTGTCAAGTAATTTAAGTTTGACAACATCATAATCCTGCATTTCTGCTTCCGTTAACTGGTCACAAACTTTAATTAAAACTTCTCCCATGACGGGCAATAGGCCTGTACTCCATTGATTTCTAAGTATGTTTTGGGTTGTCATAGTCCTTTCAAAAATTTTTTAAAAGCTATTTATCTTCGTTTTAGGAGTCCAATGGGTAACCAACCTTACAACATCAGAAATTTTCCCGTGTCTAGGTACGGGAGTTACTAGACTTGGGGGAGCGTTGTTAGCTCCTGCTGGAGCGTTAACGTATAACAGCATTTAGTCTAGGTAATTCGAGCTGTAGTTTAAGTTTTTCTAATTCCTGAGCATTATTTTTCTCAGTAAGAGCAGCTTCTTGAGCTTTAAGTACTGCTTCACGATCCTTAATTAAGGCTGCTTGGTCTTGCGTAGCTAATTTGTGAGCCCGACGACGGTCTGACTCGGCTAACTCAACATCACGCCTTTTTTCGCTGTCAGCGAGTTCCAAGGCTTTCAGTCTTAATTCTTCGGTTTTTAAGGCTAACTCTCTTTCTTTACTTGCCAGTTCCTGCTTTTGCAGTATAAAGGCTTCCCTTTTTTCAATAGCCGGAGCTAATTCATCGTACAGTTCTTGCAACTCGTAACGATGTTCGTCTAACGCATTTTGTAACACAATCACAGTTTCTTGTCGAGTTTCTGTGACAGTTAGGCCTAATTTGGTACAGGCTTTCTTTAAATCCTTGTATTGGATACCTTTGATAATGTCGTCCAGATTTAGGTTCGAAATTTTGGGGTTTTAACGTTAACTATTTCAAAATACAGCTTGTATGAGTGAAATTTACAAATTAAAAGCAGCTGCGATTAATTTACGTTAAAAAGGGTAAAGTGAGTTTAAAACTAAAACGAATTTCCGAAATCCAGTAAGACATACATAAAATATACCTTTAAGACCTTCCTAGCTTTTGTGTATGAACAACTAAACCATTTAAAAAATGCATCTAATTATAACACTAGGCTTGGCGGCCTACAGCATATCTCGTGTACACTTACCCTAATACTCAATCGCTGAGTGGTCAGTGAAGTTCTAGTTCAATCCTCCACCACTGATTGTAGAAGGCTTGCACAGGTAGAACATCTATTTCACTGGAACTGAGGATGGGCGTCCACAATCCACGATAGGCGGCAACGGAGCTCCAGGTACCGGGACGGGCGGATCCTCCTCACCGGCGGCGGCAAGATGTGGGCATCTAAACGGCAGGGGGCAGATTTCTCTCACGGTAAAGCTACGGCTTTCTCCTCTCGGCTCTAGGATCGGTAGCTGATGCTGGGGCGGGGGAAAGTACTGTTTTTGACTTCAGTACGTACGTCGGATGGTGTGACTATTTTGGCGGAGTCACAGGCATTATTTTCGGGCAACTATTTGGGCCGAGTTGCGGACATCGAGTTGAAGGGCTCTTCAACTGCAAGGACGGTATGGTAGCATGGCAGGGGGGAAACGCTTGTTGAGAACAGCACCTGTTGATCCCACCGCTGCCACCAAATTGTAACGGCGGATGCTACGATGGCTGAGGTGCTTGTAACATCCCCGACATCAGGTAGACTTCGGTCTTGTTAAAAATAATACTTTCGGTGTTTTGGTTGATTATCAAAGCACAGTCATGGCTACGGTCCGATGTAGGGAACGGAGCGAAAATATCCTATCAATTTAAATAGGCTAACAAGTACTATTTTACACGGTACGCGCTGCCACCAGGTGGAGTGACATTAATTGCAGCAAATACTGAGTTAAGAATAAAAGGGGGTTTACATAATATTTTAACTCTACAATTAATAACGGTGTAAAAACAATTGACGTTTAAAACTCTTGGTTTTATTTATAGACAGTTAAACAAAATATAAATGGCACTTTACATTTTAACACATTTTTACAACTAAAAGCTTTAAGTAAAGCAAAACGAATTTAAATCATGAAATTCAACCACCGAACTTTGGCATTTTAGAAAACAGTAATCTTTCACATCAAGAAAGTTCACTCAGGTGTGTTTCAACGTCCTAATATAAAATGCAGCCGCAATTTACTATTAGGCCTACAGTATGTTGTTTGCGCACAAACTCAACTAAACTTCCAGTTAAATCTGAACTAGATCGGCTCAACGGGAGCACTAGCAAATTTAAGCAGGACTTTCACTAAAATTAAGTTAATTAAAATAATAAGTAAGATCGACTTGGTTTTTAGGAAGGGAACCACCCTGACGTTTTATGATTAACTAAGTTCAGAAACTGCCGATGTACGAAGTTAAAACATAAAAATTCTAGCTAGAGGTTAATTTAAATTTGAACTAGTAATTTAGGTTTAGGGGCCTAAAGTAAAACTTTCAACTATAAACTACGCGAAAATACGAACCACAACCATCTGCCCGGCATGGCAACAATAGGACGGTATCGTTTTCACTCCCGATCGGCATGACCACCTCCTAGCTTGAGATCTGTGAGCTGTGCTCTGGATGCTTTGAGCTGGGGGGGGTTTTATGCTAGCAGCCCAAACCGTAAGGAGGAGGGAAAGCGCCTTCTGTAGGAGAGCTACTACATGGGGGACTCTTAGAGGTGGAGAACAATGGGAGAGGGAGGGACAGTGTCAGCTGGCAGTCAGGCAAGGGAAAAAGGGGCTTTTGAAGCTGCTCTCTGTGATTGGAGGAGGGCAGAAACTTTCGGAAATAATGACTGCTGGTTGGTGGGGCAGGCTGGCTGTGCAAGCAGCAAAGGGTTTGCCGACTTTGGGACTGGGGCTTGGGGAATAACGGCCAGTTTGTGTTTAACACAAAGGAACATTGGGAAAAGGCCTATTTACAAATTGAAATAATATAATATGGATTTTAATGCTCGTAGAGATGCTCATACAGTGAATAAATTACTGAGGCTAAATTAAACAAGCAATGAAATCCAAAACTGCGATGTTATGCATCACATACCAGCGGCGGGGGGGGGGGTGTTTTGCACAGAATACTTGTTTTTGGCTATGGAAAACAGATCTTTTTACTGGATGACTTTAATAGAAGGATGGGCAAGCTAGGATTACATTGAGATTTGTTGGATGGTCACTCTCGGCGATTTTCGTAGTGATATATACAAACAAACAAAAAAGTGGCGTCCGGTAAAACTGCCATTAAACATTTTTTTGGAAGTTCGAGCACATGGTAGGGTTCTGGGGGCAAGTTAAAATATCAAAAGAGTAATTAATTAACTTAGTGAAAAATGCTAGAACGCATTTAAAGTTGGGGCATTAACTTTGCATTGGCAGAACTTAGTTATCATGGAAATTTTTCATATAAATCGTGCACGCTACAAATCAAATAAAAAATATCACATTTGACAAGTTCACATCCTATTTATGACGTTAAGTACCTTTGCAAAGGAAGCCCCTCCTATTCCACAATTAATGTAGACTGTGTCGGCTTTATGCCTATAAAAATCGAAAAGAAATAAATACAGTTATACAAATTGGTTGGAGTTACGCCGGAAGTGTTTGGGACAGTTTGGTGACTTTTTCTTAGGCTTGTAGCTGAAGAACCAGACGGAAATTTTGAGTTCTGTTTTCGCAGAATGGAAGTACAAAGTTGTGGCTATTAAGAATTGTTAATGAGGGCCAATTCTGGTAGTAACTCCTGGAGATTCAGTGGTTTAAAGTTGGAGGTCGGACAAGTCAGGGGCGGGGGCACCAAGACTTGAGAAAAAAAAACAGAGTTCGTTAAAACGAAGTTTCCGGGAGGTTTTTTTGACAGCTAGAGTCCCGGTATCCTCTCCAAAAGGGTTTTAGGCCAAAAAACCCTTACATGCTCGCGGCATCGAAGCGGACGCGGATGGCAGTGCTGAGACGGAGGTAAGCACGGTAATCTAGAAGTGAACAGCGTGGCGGCTAGAGAAGGTGAGAGCCGCTGCTCCGCCTCGACTTTATATACGATGGAGGCTGCGCAGTGGAGATGCGCAGTAGCTAAGCGAACCGGAAGAACTCGTTTTATCTCTAGTAGAAACAGCATTAGAGAAGGTGAATGCTAATAAATTGGGTAATGTATTTTTTCACGGCAAGTAGAAACTCCGTTTCCCCCTTTTCTCCCCCCCACCCAGTTGTGGTGTGTAACACTGCAGTTTACAGTTAAAGCTTGTAAAATTTAATAGTAGTGATTTATTCATTACCTAAGGCTCACTACTAAGCTTTAACAAGAGCCATTTCACAAAGCAATCATGTAAATATTCAATCCATAGTCAATATCTTAATGTAAAGGCCTTTCCCAAAGTTCATGAGTTAAAAAGAACATTTTGCCGGCCCCCAGCCGGCCGGCTAAAAATGGTTTCTTTTTGCCTAAAACATACTTAACCTGATAATTTAGCATTACATTCCTCGAATGTGATGTTCCCCTGGAGGTTTCTTCTTCCGGTGCGCAGCCGCCTGCTTGCATGTCCCCTACTGCGCATGTGCGTGACAGTACTCCCTTATAAAAGCGACAGCGCGCACGCTATCGGCATTCATTTTAGTCTCAATATGTCAGGCGGTGACTCGAGAGGGGAGGCAGGGCGGGAGTTAGGTTAAGTATGTTTAGGCAAAAAGAAACCATTTTTAGCCGGCCGGCTAGGGGCTGGCAAAATGTTCTTTCTTTGTTGCCAAAACATCTTAACCTGATAATTTAGCATTATCAGTTGACCTCGTCAAAATCGGTGGCGGGCACCGTCCTGACGGGTGCCCCGGGGTGCAAGCAGGCGTTCCCCCAAGAACTTTTTATCTGAAAGAGAAAAAATTGCACTTTATTCAGAACAGGTGGTAACAGGAGGTTGGTCTCTTTCGTAGGATTTGGTGGACCGTTGTTTGGGACTTGCTTCCTTCTGGGTGGCTTGCTTCTTTATGGATGGCTTGCTTCTGTGTTCTGAGTGCTTAATGGGGGGTTGACCACAGTTCTGGCTGCGACGATTGGTCCCAGCCGGTGTAGTCCAGATTCTTCTTTTGACATATCCCTTAGGTAGTGGGAGGTGAAGGTTGAGTGGTGGCGCCAGGATGCTGCTGCTAGGATTTCCTCTGTTGGGATGGCATTGTGGTGGGCCCATGATGTGGAGACGGCTCTTACTTCGTGCGCCGTCACTTTCATGCTCTCTGGGGTTTTATCGTAGGCTGCTTCAATTGTTTTCTTAATCCAATTTGATATCATAGCTGCTGATGTTTCACCGGATTGGGGGTCAACTGGGAGGAAGAGTTGGTTTCTTCCTCGGCGGATGTCTTCGTGACGTGTCTGGGCTAGATAGAAGCGTCGCGCTCTGACTGAACAAAGAAGGCGATCAGGTTCGTTGCCGACCAGGGTGGAAAGGGCCGGAAAGGTGATTGGTTTCGGTGGTTCCGAAAGTTTCTGTGTTTTGGCTCTGAATGTTGACCTTGGGTGTAGCGTGACAGAGGAGACGTTAGGGCTGAAGATGCAGTATGCGGGATCTGCTGATAGGGCCTGGATTTCGGAGCAGCGGAGACTGGCGGCTAGGGTGACAAGAAAGACCGTCTTGCGGGTCATGAGATGGAGGGAGGTGTCTTGTAAGGGCTCATATGGTTCAGCCATTAGGGACTGGAGGACGAGCGAAAGATCCCAGTCAGTTATTAATCTTCTGGTAGTAGGTCTTTCATTTTCGTACGAGCGGAGAAGAGCTGAGATTCGGTAGTCATCGAGTAAGTTGGTGTTGTTGGCTGCTTTGAAGACGATGTTTAAAGCTGAGTGTTATACAAGTATTGTGGAGCCTTTGAGTTTCTCGACGTTGAATAGGTCACGAAAGAAATTCAGGAGGGTTGGGAGAGGTGGGTTGATAGGATTAGCTTGTTTTGTGATACACCAACGAATTCATTTGGACCAGTGGCTGTCGTACATCCGGTTAGTGGAATCCCTGGTTGCCTTTGAGGCGATGCGTTCGGCCTCTTCTCGATGAATTCCTGCCTTTTTGAGGAGTTTGATGATAGTAGCCACCCGTGTAGGTTGAGGTTTGGTACATTCGGGTGTAGCTTTGTTCCTTTTTGTTGGGACAGAAGATCTGGTTGAAGGGGTCGACTTCTGGGAGTATCGACTAGTAGATCCAGAAGAAGCGGGAACCATGCTGCCGATGGCCAGAGGGGGGCTATGAGTAGGAACAGGCTTTGGCTTTCTTGGATCTTTAGAAGAACTTGTGGAAGTAGTTTGAAAAGGGGGGGGGAAGAGGTAAGCAAACAGGTTTTGCCATGGGAAAGTCAGGGCGTCAGCCGTCTACTGCTACTGCTGTTTCGTCTGGAATCGGGTTTATGTAGAGGGGAAGTCTGGCATTGTGCCTCGTGGCGAACAGGTCTATCATTGGGGTGCCCCAAATGGTGAAGAGAGATTCGCAGATGGATTTCTTGAGGCACCATTCGCCCGTTGGTGGTTTCTGTCGTGACAGGGAGTCGGCAATCACATTCCTGTTGCCTGGGATGTGGAGAGGAAGGAGTGTGATGTTGTGTGGCATGCAGAGTTGAAGATTTCCGATGTTAGATGGTGGAGAGATCTGGATTTCGTTCCTCCTTCTTTCCTTATGTAAGCAAGGGCGGACGTGTTGCCGGACTGGACTTGTACCGTCTTGTTCTTGAAAGAAAGTGTTGAAGGGCGAGTAGAATTGCTCGAAGCTCGAGGGAGTTGATGTGGTCCGTGCAAGTTGGTGGCCAGAGGCCTGATATTTCTTGTGTGCCGAGGTGGGCACCCCAGCCGGTTCTCGAAGCGTCCGTGAATAGGAGTAGCTCGGGATGTGGTTCGTGAAGAGGTTGTGTTTTCGTGAGGTTGGTGACGTCGGATCACCACAGGAGGGAGTCTAGGGGGAAGTTGGGACTGAAGAGAACTTGTTCGTCGGGGAGGTCTTGGTTGATTGCCTGGTTATCTATGCGGTGGTGGTGGAGTGGTCTTACCATCCACCGGCCGTAGGGGACAAGGTTTGCCATAGCATCCATCTTCCCGGTGAGAGAGTTTAGTTCCCGAGGAGAGAAGGTTGTTTTCGACCGAAAGTGACGGATGAGGAGAAGGAGGTCTTCTATTCGTTACGGGGAGGGAGCAACCCTTGCTGAGTGAAGGTCGAAAGAGGCTCCTAGGAAAGTGAAGACTTGTGCTGGTGTTAGGCGGGATTTTGGGTAGTTTATGCTGAAGCCCAGGTGGTTTAGCAGGGAAATGGTTTTGTTCTTGCTCTATAGTAGTATAAGAGGATCCGGGTTGTTGAGGGCCCAGTCGTCCAGGTAGGCGTTGGCTTGGATCTCGTTTTGGTGTAAGTAGGCCAGGATTGGTTTGAGCATCAAGGTGAAAATCCTGGGGGGTGCATTCAGGCCGATGGGAAGACAGCGGAATTCGTAAACCTTGTGGTTGTAGATGAACCGAAAGATGTGCGTGATTGCCGGATGGAGTGGGACATGGAGATAAGCGTCTTCCAAGTCGATTGAGATTGTCCAGTCGTTTTGTTTGAACGAAAGACGGATGGATTCGAGAGTTTCCAATTTGAAGTGGTCGTTTAAGATGAATTTGTTGAGAGGTTTCATGTTGAATATCAAGCGGGAGTAAGGCCCCTGAAGAGTGTGTCCGACTCGTGAATGGGCTGGTTGCGGAGTCGGTGCATCGTGGAGACGTTGAGGTTATTTGCGGACGAAAGAGCGATGTCCCGGAGTAGCAACGTGTTATTGAAAAGGGCTCTTGTAGCCCAGTTGATGGAGTGGTAGGTGGCGAAGCTTGCCTTCTGAAAGAGCTGCATTACCAGGGACGAAAGAGTGCGTATTTCTTCGGGGCTTGCGTCCGAGGAAAGTTTTTCGCACAGGGCGTTTACCGCAGTGTTGAGAACGTCGGCTTGGGAGGCGGCACGGAGACTAAGTCGGAGACATTTGTCATTCTCGTATAAGACGAAAATGGAGATGTCAGCTTTCTTCAGGATGGAGAGAGTGGTGCCGAAGTCCATTTTCACTTCACTGCATAGGAATTCGCATTTCGGGTAGGTTGAAAAGTTGTTTGGGTTTGTGGCGCCGTCGCCCAACGGACGAAAGAAGCTGTTTTCACGGCCTGGACGAGGAGGAGGAGGTTCCTTGTCGAGGACGAGAGGATCACCTCTGCCGAGTAGAGAGCCTTCATTGCGGAGGAGGCAGGTAAGCAGCGTGGTAGACTGGCCGAGAAGGTTGCGAGGCTTGTTGTCTTTGTCTCTAAGGGCGAAGCCGAAGCCAGTTTTCTGCCCACGGTTGACGGTAGGAGCATCGGTCGTTTGAGAGGGCTTGAAGAGAAAACAGTCGGGGATGGTTTCTTCGACCGTCTTGAGAAGCGCAGCCAACAGGAAGACTTGATCTTCGGTGGCGTCGTCCGGGAAGTGGATCTTCCTGCCGGACGAGGGAGGGGTGGCTGGATGCAGAGTCGTGGTAGCCGTCGTGGGTACGGCCGAAGAAGGAGCTTGCGGGCGAGAGGGAGAAGATGACTTACGCCTCTTCGGATTGCCGGGGGACGGCGTTGAGCCGCGCTTGTCTGAGTCGTGGCTGGAAGCGGAAGCAATCCAAGCTTGCGTGCGGGCGTGTCGGGCGGACGACGTGCAGGAGGGAGGCGGCATGGGATTGTCTTGCATCACACGGACCGTTTCCTGGACGATGTGCCTAACTTCACTGCGGGAGACACTTCGGCCAATCCGGGTGGAATTGGATGAAAGATCTAAGGGAGAGTTGCGGGCCGGGAGTGGGAAGCCGTAGCACGTTGAAGGGACTTCTTGGCTTCACGGTAGACGTCCTTCGCCCGTAGGAAATCTTGTTGTAGAGCCGAGAGATCCATGGGTTCGGCCGGCGAGGTGCTCTGGCCGGGTTGCAAGGGAGAGTCTGAAAAGGCGTTGACGTTTGCTTGGAGAGCTTTGGAGGCGGCAGGGATCGGGCCAGCGGCGGCGAGGTCGAGGGCGGAGATCCAGCGGTTGCCGAGGGAGAAGCAGGTAGAATGCGGACGAGAGAGAGCATGAGAGGGAGCGGCGAGCGAAGCCGCCATCTTCGGGGTAGAATCCAGTTTTCCTGCGAAAGATCGGGGAACAGCGGCGCGAGGTGGCGTGTAGACACCTCTGGAGGAAAATGAATGCTGATAGCGTGCACGCTGTCGCTTTTATAAGGGAGTACTGCCACGCACATGCGCAGTAGGGGACATGCAAGCAGGCGGCTGCGCACCGGAAGAAGAAACCTCCAGGAGAACATCACATTCGAGGAATGTAATGCTAAATTATCAGGTTAAGATGTTTTGGCAACAAAGAAACTCAATTTGGCCTATCTTTACATGTCCCTACTCCGTTAAACGGCTCTGCACCAAAACCCTTTGCCAAACCGACTTATCCTCCCACTTTCCAATGTTCTCCTGGCCCTCAGCCAATCAGACTCCCGCAGCTCTCCTCGGCGTCTGCGCTTTGGTCGCTAGAATCCGCTGCTCCAGCATAAAAAGCCCCCACAGCCCTCCCTCCTCAGCACAGCTCACAGATCTCAAAGCTAGAAGGGTCACGCCAGTCCGGTGTGGAGACGTCACGTCCGAGGATGCCATGCCGGGCAAAATGGTAGTGGTTCGTATGTTATTAGTTTAGCTTTTGAAAGTTTAATTTAGGACCCCTTATTCTAAATTCATAGTTTAAAACTTCTAACTTCTAGCTGAGAGAAAATTATGAGGGGTGACGCCATCGGCATTTCTGGTTCCCCACCCCCATAACGTCAGAGTGGTTCTCTTACTAAAAACCAAAACACTTTCTTGTTTATTTTAAATGTAATTTTAATCACTTTGGGAGGTTGCTCTTTTGTTCTTGGAAAACTTAGAAACATAACTGTGGACGGTTTATCTCCTAGGATGTTGAAAAATACTGTCAGATAGATTGTAACCAGCTGAAGCTGTTCAGTTTTGCCGGTGTCTCTGGGAGTACTCAGTATTACGTTTTATACTTGAAAATTTGATTGATTATTCAGAAACACAACTTGTCGTTTTTGTCGAGTTATGTGAATTTCTTGTTGTGAATTCAAGCCTTGTTGCTTTTTAATACATTATTCAAAAGCTGTTCTAGTAAATATAAAATGTAAAGTGTTCTTTTCATATAGCCTAACTGCAGTATTAAAACCAGGAGTTTTAAACTTCAGTTCGTTTGCTAGTGATTAATTGTTTGAGTATAAAATAAATATGTAGCCCATTTTACCTTTTATCCTCCGTTAAACAGTTAAATTCCGTTGTTGGTAGCAGTGATTACCAGTAGTATTAAGGTTAGGCCCCTTTAATTAGGACCCCGACGCTTCATTCCCCATGCTGGGACAGTAGCCCAAACTGTGCTTATGCCGTAAAAGTCGATATAATCACCGCAGAACCTTAAACTGAAACTCCGTGTCAACCAAGGAAACCGGGGGCGTTACAAGCACCTCAGCCGACATGCCTCGTAGTGTCAGCCGTTACAAGAGTTAACCTTTTGCACTCAAAAGTGAGACAAACATCTTTTTTAAAGAAAGACATTTCGTAAAAACTTAAAGAGGAGATAGCCAGGAGCCACTAAACTCCCATAGAATGTTCCTAATAAACATTAGTAAAGTGCTGTTCTGTCTTTACAAACTTTCTTCCACACAGGAAGAGGCAGAAATTTATAAGGAAAGAAAACATAGGCACTTAAAATTTAGGTGTGAAATCCAAAACTGCAAATAACTGAGAGTTGCTTTTGTTGTGGATGAGCTCTCAACGGACCACGTAACAAAATTAAAAATAAAACAAGTTTCAGTCAATTTTTACTGAAAAGGAAATGTTTAACAATTAAATGTTTAAACAAAATGCCTGCTTAACGCAGCAGCATTCACAAAATAATCTCCAGGTTTGTACAGCAACGCGGTAGCGGTCTCTGAAGTTTTAAGATTAAAATTTCAGCAAATACATTATTTAGGCTTAGTTGCTCCTAGATGGAGCCACGCCAGTAGAGGCAAACTACTCAGTGTTTAAAAGAAAACATGCACGGGAAATTACTTGTTTAGATTTCCGGTTAACAAAAAAATCTCTATTTTTAGAGAAAAACTACATTACGTTAGGTGTTACAACCTACGTTTCACTGAGAACACTTATTCAGTACTAGAGCCATAATTATGCATTTATTTCCACCCTAGACTGACATAGAGTTCAACATTAAAACATCGGTCCTAATGGCTATTACACAGATTTATAAACTATAAAAAGGTCAAACCTGAACTTAATCCTTACCTAAGACTAAGTGCTTTATTATGGCCAAGTGCTGTTGTTAACTGTGTTTCAGAGCGTGACCGTTGGTCTTGTGCAATGGCCTTGTCTAGCCGACGTGCATCTTGCTCTTGCTCCAATTCTCGTTTCAGAGCCACAACCTATCAACAACAAAAAAGTCATGCAACAACATTTGAGATTCTTGTACTACAAGCACATGACACCAATGTACATCCCAAAACAAAGGCATCTAAACTATTGGAAAGCAGGTACGGCAAGTTCTCACTAAAGTCTTTAAACCAAACACTCGTCTGCTGATTAACGTACATCTTCCCTCGGTAGTAGATAATTAGCCCGTTTAAACAAGAAAATATGTTGTTTCTCAAGAACTAGTCAGCCCACGATTTTATTTAACATTTTCGTATGAATGTCCAACCCATTTCTTTTACAACCCAATTTCTGCTAATAAACGCAGTTATAACAGTCCTTCTACTTCACAGAATCCTCCTCACTTTGTTACTTATGAGACACTTCCCTACACGTGGTACAGTTTTGCTTACCACTTTGCGTACTTACGTCACTTCCAGTCGCTTACACCTTCTTCACCTTGACCTTGCGTCTATACACCACTGTTTCTTTGGCTGCGGCACAAGCTGGATCGTGTGGAATTTACTGCGCACATGTTTTTTGTTTGTCGTCATTGTTTGGGTGAAAAATGCAGAATGACAATAAGACCTAGCATTCTAACATTTATAGCAGACCTTGTCAAAAAGGCATTGGGCACCACTTGACAGGTCCCCTAGGGTTACGAGCTGGCTCCCCCAATAAGTTACAAACTTTGCGCTGTATGTAAGAGACTGATGTAAGAGACTGAAGAAACAGGAAAAGGGATCTGATGTTGTTCCTTATTATTACTACTATATTTTCTTATAATTTTTAACCCATAACCGCCTGAAAAAACTTTCAGACCCTTTTTTTTAGTTGGGTCGGTTCTCGGATTCCAACCGGCATTCTCTTGGTTTGGAGCCGACGACGCTGACCACTGGGCTGTGACTGCCCGCTTTGCTCGGGGTCCCCGGGGACCCCTCACAATGCTCGTGCTGGGACTTAGTTTTTCACTGTTATACGTTGAAGGCGTAAGTTCGTATCTAGGCGGTTATGGGTTAATGTAATTTACGTAATTAATTTTTTTTATAGATTGTATATTAACGAAAAACTGTACAAGTGGGGTCTCGTTCTTTGTCGTGAGCGCTTAAGAGGGGGTGCGGGTCAGACAACATATCTGGCAGCGACGATAGGTCCCAGACGATGAAGTTCATTGGGAGGCATGGCCATCTCCCTGAAGTACTGCGATGTGAAGACTCAAGTGCTTCTCCATGATGCTGCTTCAAGAATTGCAGCAACCGGAATGATGCTATGAAAAACCCCCGACATAGAGATTTAGTTCACGAACTGTAATTTTAATGATGTTGTCAATGCAGGTGATATTGTAAAGGCTGACCGTCGAAAAACACTTCGTTTGCGAACGAACCAATTTTTTTTTCTTTGAGCGCCCAAATGCCTCGATTGTGTAAATTTTGCCTTTTTTTAATAATGAACCAAATCGGTCAAACTCTTCGACATTTAATAGCCAGTCCCAATATCTACCTCTTGGGGAAGCCCAAATCCGAACTTTCCATCCAGAAGATCCTCAAATCCACATTTGAAAATCATCCAAAACCAACCGCAGCGCTCCTTCATCTTGGCCGCCATTATTGAAGACTTGTATCCATGTATTTCGATTTTATTACTTTTATTTTAGGGCAAAAAGCCAAAAGCATTAGCTTAGTGTTTATCAGGAGGGGCTTCCTCTAAGAAGGTACTTAACCTCACATACATGTACCGACAACAATTTCAAGTGTGATATTTTTTATTGTGTTTGTCGGCCGCAATCCTTATGAAAAATTTCCACAACGATCGATTTTGTCTTTCAACTTTAAAGTTGAACTTCCAAATTAACTTTATAACTACACCCACTGTGAAATCATGAAATGAAATCAAAACCTCAAGCCTAATCACAGCAAAAACAGATAAAAACCAGGAGCTTTCGCCCAGTCTTACTAGGCATTCTCAACTGCTTCTTCATTCAAACTTGGCTCCTCCCACTGTTGCTAAGCAACAACAAACCATGCAGAGCAGCCTCCCCAGTAGCCAAGCACCTCACACACCAAAATCCCTTCCACCTGGTACAACACAGTCAAACACCCAGGCAACCAAAAAAATAAAAATTCAAACAATTAATATTCCCAATAAACTAAATAATTAATAAATAAATAAAAATTAAAAAATATATAAAAAAAAAAAATATATAAAAAAAAAAAAAAAAAACAACTTTATAACTTTATAAATAAATAAACAAATAAATAAATAATACCTAACTGTTAAACTGAATTAACTGAACAAGGGCAATTCACAAAGTGCAAATAAACCAATAACTTAAACGAATAAAGTAATTAAATAAATTAGCCAATAAATTGATCCTTATAAACCACATAGAATAAAAATAAAAATAAAAATAAAAATTATGAAACAAGTACAATAAATAGTAAAATAAAGCAACTGACCCATAATTAATAAACAATTAAATAATGAAATAAGCACAATGAATAATAAAATAAAATAAAGCAAATGAACAATAAATAATAAACCATTAACCCAAACCCCCTCCCCTCGAGCAGCTCAACAACCACTACCAAAATAACCCCACACCAGACAACCACTTAACATCGTCTCACTGCCACACTTCTTTCCATTCACCCACTTTATCCAGTCCTCTGTTGCCCTCCATAGTTCTGTTGCCCAATACCCCTTCATACAGCCGCCTACACCATAACTCATGCTCTTTATCTAATATGGCACTCTTTCCCCAATCTACTTCGTGCTTGGTCCGTATAACATGCTTTGCCAAAGCACTTCTTTCATTGCCCTGAATAATATCCTTATCATGTTCCTTCATTCGGCTCTGAAGTTTTCTTCCTGTCTCTCCCACATACACCTGGTCACATTGCTTACACGGGATGCAGTAAACAACTCCCCTTTGGTTTTTAGTGTCCGCTGTACCATTGCCTTTGCCAATCATGTTTCCAATGTTTTTTCCATATTTGAAAACAACTCTAGCCACTCCTTCCAACCGCTTCCTAATTTTCCAACTAATTCTTCCCATGTATGGTATCACCAGCGTACGTAGATCCGGTTCACTAGCATCCTTCCTTGGCTTTTCTTGTTCTTGCAACCATTGGCCCACTTCCACTCTCCCAAATCCACTGCTTGTTACCATTTTCCAAAATTCTTCTTCCACTTCTCTTTCTGGATAAGCATTGCTTGAAGCCACTTTCATTCTATTCCACAATCCCTTCACAACCCCTTTCTTCACTGCCCGTGTGTGGGCCGACTCTTTATGGATGACTTGTCCAGTATGTGTCTCACTTCGCTGCCAGCTGGTTTCAAGCTTTCCTTCCTCAATCTTGACACTCATGTCCAAGAAATCCACCCGTAAGCCATTTCCATCATCCAACTTTATCTTCAAGTCATCTGCTGCTTCGTTCCAATGCTTCTCCCATTTTTGAACCCTGTCCAGACCACCAACTACCACAGAATCGTCAACAAACCTGTTGTACAGGTTAAAATGAACCTTGCTTTCCTTCAAAATCCTTATTTCTTTATTACGCACCACCATCTCCGCCAATACCGGACTCAGGTTGGAGCCCATAAACAGTCCTTTTCGTTGGCTGTATACCTTCCCTTCATAGCTGAACCATTCCTCCTTTATGCGTTATAGCATTTAAGTGAGCTAGTTTATTTAACCATATTTATACTTTATAATAATCTTTTAACCCCAGAAAAGCTACCATTAGTTCGAAGTAATTCGACATCGGCATTCTACCGGACACAAATTTTAGTGTATATATGTTTGTTTTACTTCCTCTGAACCCGACTGAGACCTTCCGAATGCTACTGCTAGCTTGTTCTTCTATTAAAACCAAAAGATATTTCTAAAAGATCTGTTCCAAAGCAATCCGAAAGTCAAACTGTGCATAAACTTCGAATCCCCCCCCCCCCCAGCCGAAACTACCGTAAATCGCCTAATAAACGCCCTGGCTTTGTTAACGCCCACCCCCCAAAAATGCCTTAAGGTCAGAAATAGTATAATAGCCTTATTAACGCCCCCCCCCCTCCAATCGTTTTTTTTTTGTCAATCGTGAAATTGACTAAAAACTTCAAACGTTTAAAGAAATCGACGTATTATCCCTTTAAATCTTGGTTGTTCTGCAGCAAAATTAACGAAAAGATTCATAAATTTTACTAAATCAACATTTAATTCAACACGATTCACTGGAGCATTTGTAATCGCGTAAAAGTCGGCAATATTAGGCCTATGCGATCGATCATTGATGTGCGTAATATGGATTCAGTCTAGTGAAAATGCTATACCTTTTTCTCATTTATTCTCAAATTTAGTTTATTAGATCATCCTCTTTCCAATATCTAACATAATTCAAAGTTAAAACTAATTTTTAACCATAACAAAACCTTCAAAACAGACACGCGATTTACGACTGGAAAACGTCAACCGGAGTAACGTTATAGCAGACGCGGTAGACCGGATGTTTCAAGCGCTTACGCAGTCTTGACGCGTCCACCACTTAGCGTCCACTACTGGGGCTCCACTGGTCCAGACCTACGCGTCTATTTCCGCCGGAACTTCCGTCTTGGACGACAATATATCAGGATCTTCCAAAACGCCACTCATGTGCAAAAAAATACGCACAGTTTGGTACTGCCAAAACTCAGAACACTCGATAGAGCTATAATACAGCAGTCCAAAGGCAAAACGAGAGTTAAGAGTCCAATGAACTGCTTTAATCCTTGCTTGTACACATTTATTACGTAGCAGATGTTCCTATATGTAAACTTACTTTTTTTCACCTTTCGTTCAAATCAAGTTTGTTCAACGGAAGTGACATCATATTGAACGCGACTGAGGGCAGACTGAGTGATTGTGGGCTCGAACCATCGCAACAGCTCGGAAAGGTGGTTGATTTTTACGGGATTGTGAGCATGCGCGAGGCACAATTTATCGACTGATTCTGGATGGATTATCGACTGACTCTGGATGGAGCCATCAGTTGCGTTGAAAGGTGACGTTATTTCCCTCATCTGGCACTTTTGGAACGTTCTGTTGAGGTTTCTGTGCATTGAAGGTACTGAACTGTCTTCAGAAGCGTGTGTATGGTTCGAATATATGTGGGTCGTTTTGGAAGGACCTCTATAACTCTATGGTGATAAATGTCAACGCACGCGTTTTCCAGTGGTGAATCACGTTGTCTGTTTTGGAGGTTTGTGTGTTTGAAGGTTAAAAATTAGTTTTAACTTTGAATTATGTTAGATATTGGAAGGAGGACGATCTAATAAACTAAATTTGAGAATAAATGGGAAAAAGGTAAAGAGTTTTCACTAGACGGAATCCATATTACGCACATCAATGATCGGTCACATAGGCCTAATATTGCCGACTGTTCCGTGATTACAAATGCTACCGTGAATCGTGTTGGATTAAATGTTGATTTCGTTAAATTTATGAATATTTTCGTTAATTTTTTCTGCAGAACAACCAAGATTTAAAGAGATAAAATGTTGATTTCGGTAAACTTTTAATCAATTTTCCGATTCACTAAAAAAAAAAAAAAAAAAAAATGTGTTAATGCTAGATTGAACCCAGACCACGCACGTGAATAATCAACTTTACCGTGATGGATTTAGGCCTAAACAGCCACACCAAAAAATATGTTAAGGTCAGAAATTTTGTTTTAACTTGTTAACGCCCCCTCCACTTTTTTACCAAATTAATTTTAGCCGCCCATGGGCGTTTAATAGGCGATTTACGTTAGTTGTGGTGTATAACACTGCAGTTTTCAGTTAAAGCTTATTAAATTTAATAGTAATGCTTTATACATTACCCAAGCCAAAGTACTAAGCTTTAACCAGAGCCTATTCACGTTGCAATCCTGTAAATACTTATTTAATAATCAATATTTCCAAGCAAAGGCCTTTTCCCAAAGTTCACTTGAGTAAAACTCAAATTGCCTATCTTTACATGTCCCTACTCCTTCAAACGGCTCTGCACCCAGTCCCTTTGTTCAACCGAATTCTCCTACCACTTTCCATTGTTCTCAAGGCCCTCAGCCAATCAGATCCCCGCAGCTCTCCTCGGCGTCCGCGCTTTGGTCAAGAAAATCCTCTGCTCCAGCATAAAAAGCCCCAGTTGCCCTCCCTCTACGGCTCAGTCAGCACAGCTCACAGATCTCTCAAGCTAGAAAGGTCACGCCAGTCGTGAGTGGAGACGCCATGTCCGTGGGATGCCAGGCCGGGCAAAATGGTAGTGGTTCGTATGTTGTAGTTTAGCCTTTAAAAATTTAGTTTAGGACCCCCATATTCTAAATTCATAGTTTAAATTCGTAAACTTAGCTTAGAGAAAATTATGGTGGTGACGCCTTAAGCGGCATATTAGGTTCTCTCACCCCATAACGTCAGAGTAGTTCTCTTACTAAAAAACCAAATTTTTCTAGTTTACTTTAAAAGATATTTAATTTAAACTGACGGTTTGATCTTTGTGGAAGTCAAAAGAAACATAAGTATAAAATTAGCCTAAGTATAGCCTAAGTATGCCGGGCTTTTTATTTCTTAGAACAGTTTCTGCGGGAACTAAGGGAGGTTGATCTTTTGTACTTGGAAAACTTAGAAACATAACTGTGGACGGTTGATCGTTGTAAACGCGGTCTCGTTTCAGACGCTCGTGGTGAGGACACCTCAACACCACCGAAGAAAAAACCTGAGGGCAGAATTCTTCCACACCAGAAGAACATCGTCTTTATGGCGATCTCGATTTAAAAATGTAAATATTGTATATTGTTCTCTTAGGCATAAAGCCGAAACAACACCAGCTTAGTTCTGTTTTAGATGTAAAACACACGATATTTTTTATTTGTAACAGGTGACGACTTTGTTTATTCATGAAAAATATCCGACGTTCAAACCACTTGTCCGTTTCTACAAATAACTTTTAAAACTAACCTAACCTGCGTTGTAGCATATTTTAACTAGCTGGTATATCTAATCTTTTGAATATTGCACTTAATGCACTTTGGTAAACTTAACTTCTTGCCATGAACCCTACCGGAGCTCGAACTTTTATGTTTGTTTATTTTTACGGACCCAGTGTTTATTTTTATGTTAATTTTTTATAGCGTCTCCATCCAAACTCCGACCGTAGCAAACCTCTAAAAACGAAAACAAACTAGCTTTCCTTCGATAAAATCTTGCCTTGTATATAGCAATCCGATTCCCAAAGTCAAATGTTTATTCTGAGCAATACACTTCGTCCCCCCCCCCTCCTTCAATAGTTGCGATACGTTAATATCGTAGTTTTATTTTTATAGTCCTAAAAATTCACGTTGTTATGAGTATGTAGCCCATCACCGTTGGTGGCAGTGATTACCAACAGTATTAAGGTTAGGCCCCTTTAATTAGGACCGGCGCTCCATCCCCCATTCTGGGACTGTAGCCCATGCTGTGTTATTGAACGTAAAAAGTCGTCGTAAACACCGTTGAACCTTAGACTGAAACTCCATGTACACCAGGGAAACCGGGGGCGTTACAAGCACCTAAGCCGTCGTAGCGTCCGCCGTTACAATGTTCAAAGCTTCGTAGGTGCTTATGACGACCGACTTGATCCAAGTTGCGATTGCCCGGGCGGAGGTCTTATCGAAAACTCCGTTGAAGGGAAAGAAAAGCTGATCGCGGCCCCTGAGAAGGTCATTGCACTCCGTCCCCATCCTCTGCATGTAGAAGCGTAGAGCCCGTACTGGGCAGGGGAGGCATTCAGGTTCGCCAACAATATCTTGGAGAGTGCTGGAATGACGAGAGGTCACGACGGTTCGCAAGGTTGACGAGTCGTTGCTCGAAAGGACCTCAAAGTTCAACGTCAAAGGACATGATAAGTGAAGAGATGTGAAAATCATTAAGAAGGTGAGTCTTGCTCGCAGCCTTAAGACAGAGTTTTAAGGCTAAGCAATCAGTGGTAGAAGTCGATATAAAATAAAATTAGGACATCATGTTGGATCAAATTTCTGGACACTTCCAGGGCATTTATTTGAATTTTCAAAAAGGTTTTAACTACATTTCATTCTTGAGTATTTATTAGGCAGGTTACCAAACTAACATAAAATGTTACTTTTACAATGCCATTCTCATGTAGGCAGTTGTTTTCTTTTTCTGAGCTGAAGGGTGGTTCCCAGATTGTTTTGCATGCAAACTGAGTATTTCATTTTTAACATTTTACAATTTGCTACGAACTTCATACAGTTTTTCAGTACCAGTATTAATCATTAATTGGACAACTTTAAAATGTAGCACTAATTCAATTTGTAATTTTCGTCACAAGCTGCACGATACAGCAGAATCCACCATTGCAAACACGTAGGCCTAACGCTAGCGGTAGCGATAGCCGTGTGACGGGCTATCACACGTTGTGTGGGGGTGTATAAGTCCATGATGACAGATACTGGTGGCTGACTGATTAAACACGTTGCTTAGCAACTGCAAAGATCCATGCAGAACAGGCCCGGACTGCTGGCAGCCCTAGGGCCCCAGTGCTATAACCTTAAAAGGCCCACAAAGGGGGGGGGGGGGGGGGTGTTGAAATTATAAATGTAAGAAATTGTGAGCTTGTAAGCTATCTAGTCTAGTCATTTAATTTAAAGACAGTTACTAAATCATCAGGGAAGTGACCAGATTTTAATACCAACCAGGTATCCACAATGGAAGTAGATTCATCAGCAACAAAAGTTACCCTTGTATGTATAAAATCTTAAAAGGCCCCCTTACAAATCCACGGGAGGGCCCATGTGCCATTGGCAACCTGCATTATGGCCAGTCCGGGCCTGATACAGAAGCATTCTCCCTAATTCCGTGAAAAAATAAAGACTTAGATAATAATTATTTTTTATTAGGTTCGATTAATTTTAGAACTTCGGTAAATTTCAGGATTTTCAGGATATTATGCGAAAAATAAGGACTTTTCAGGACAAATTTTTACAAATCAGGAATTTCAGGGATATCAAGACAACTTCTACCACCGAGCAATAAACTGCTTGCTGATCCTTTGAGGCCTCCCTTGAAAAGACCAGTGAAGAAAATCAGGAGCTCGTGCAAATGGGGAACGACTACGTCGACTTTCCTTAGAGTTAATCAATGAAACCACCTCTGTTTCCAGTGGAAGTCGTAAAGTTGATGGTAGATCCCTGATTGCGGTACTAGCAATGCTGATGGCTTGTTCAAGATTTCCCACCGCTTTGACGATGCAATGACACCCATGCACATGCAAAGCGCCGAAGCGTGAGAGGATTGGGTTCCTTTTCGTTGCGACTAGCAAACTTCCTCGATGGCCAATCAGAAGACTCAGAAGTCGAGGGAACCATGGTGAGTTGAGGTTCGATGTGAAATTGGGAGCAATGCCATGAAGGAGAAGGGACGTGGTGAAAAGAGCTTTGGTCGGCCAGTGCATAAAAGGAGAGGTGGCAAAGCATGCCCTCATGAAGACCAAGTTTGCCAGAAAATTTAGGCGTTTGGGGTCAAGGTGGCCTAACTGGACGATAGCTTCGTGCACAGAGCACTGCGAGAAGAGTGGGTGATTGGCCGAGGATGGATCCACGCTTAGATGTCGGTCATGTAAACGAAGCCAAAACCAGTCCACAAACTCCTGTTCTTGACGGGTTTCTGAGCCGGAGAAGGACGGCTTATACAGGAAACAGTCAGGATATCAGACAAAGGGGTGCTCATTTTCCTCGGGAATGCTCTCAATAAATTGAGCATGGCGAGACCGACTTGGTCGGAGTTAATGCCGAAAGGTCTTCTGAGATAACAGATGAAAGGATGGAACTATTGCGAGGATGGCGCTGATCGTGATGTATGTTGAGTGCTGAGGAAGGATCCAGCTCGCTGTCGCTGTTGATGGCGAAGAGCCGGAACTGGAATCGTTTCTAGGAAGAGCTTGTCGGACGAAGGGTGTCACGCAAACATTAGGAAGGAGACAATGTGTAATGTGAATATGAGGAAGGAGACAAGGTTGAGTGTAGATTGGATAACGAAGTGCGTCCGTCGTTGACAGACTGGGCACTACAGCACCTCACGTTTGACGATTGAACTACAGGCGGGGAACAACAGTGTTGTGAAAGGCTTCACCTGAAGATGATGCTGCGACCCACTAACGGGTGTAAGGCTTGCGCGGTGAAGAGGGCGATGGCGAGGGTAGAGATGATCGCTGCTTGCAGTGAAAGTCTCGTATGGTTTTGGTCACGAGCACGTAAACTTGGCCTTTGGAGATGCTGAGCAGAGGAAGCCGCAGGCGTTGCTGGAGACTAACCTTGAGAGCGAGCGGATGAAGGGCCTAGAGGAGCCTCAGCTGGCAGGTGAGAGCGATGGAGCTTATTGTCGCTTTCTGGGATTTGACTTCCCGTTTCAGCCTGGATAAAATATCACTGACTCTGTGAAGGTTGGTCTGGAGAACCCAAAGACCAGGAGGTGAAATCATAGTCTGGCCGCAAGGGACAGGAGATGTGGTGGCGGTGATGACAGTAGATCTATCTATAGCCAACGAAGGGGCGAGCAGACGGCATGGTGAACAGGAGCCGGACGGTGGCGAACAGTATTCGCAGGGCAAAGAAGAAGCCACGACAGGCTGGGATGCTAGTGAGGACAAATTACTTGGGTTGATCGCATCGAGAAGGACGAAAGGCGGGCGAATGATGACAGACAGTCGCAGTGCTCAACACGCTCGGAAGCGGAGACGGCGGACCGATGATAACGTCAGAACGAGCAGGCGACAGGTGGGCCAGAGAAGTGGTTTTCCGGGAGGGAACGTCCTTCAGAGTGCCTTCGAATTTTGCTATCAGAGTACCTCCGGATCATTCTGACATTGCTAAAATGTACGACAGCTGACGATAGGGCGACAGGTGACGATGGGTAGTGCGGGAAACGAAAGCGTGACCGTGCAGTGGAGTTGCCGACGGACACGGGGGCCTTGCTGTGGATCGAAAAAGGTCAACAAGGACGAACGAAGGCAGAGCTGACTTAGCGGGCAGGCTGCTGACGCTGCTAACAATGACAAGGGGCAAGGTGGTCTGATGGTTAGCATGACTGTCTTGTGTGCCAGAGGTCCCGGGTTAGAGTCCGGCCTCAGCCACCCCTGGCATTTTCGGGAAGAGAAGGGCCCTGTGATGTATCGTGCTCATGTCGATTGTGGTATGTAAAAGATCCTAGGAATTTCCTTAGCAAAATTCTCCCTCTCTCCTTCTGGTGCCATGGCTACGGCTGGGAGCGAGTCAAAAGCTAAGCCAACAATGACAGGTGACAAGGACGAACGAAGGTTGAGCTGAGGTAGCTGACAGGCTGATGACGTTTGTGATGACAACAGGTGAGAGTCAGCGTGAGCGGCCTTTTTTGTCTCCATGACGGTGCTGAGTCCACTACAGTGCAGAGTGAAGGTGGGTGCCAATGTTTCCACGACGATAGGTGGCCTGAGGAACACGAGATCGGTGAGAAAAGGTGGAGCAGAGTTAGCTAACAGGCTGCTGACATTCGCAATGACAAAAGGGGAGAGACAACGCGAGCGGTGTTCCTGCCATCATGGCGGTGCGGAGTGAAGGCTGAGCTGACAGACTGCCGACGTTTCCGATAAGGTGGTTTCCGACAGGTGGCATGAAGAGAGACGTTAAAGGTGAACGAAAGTAGCAAGAGCTGCTGGAAGAGGGAGTTACAACGTCATCTGTTGAGAACTGCAGGCTGGGAGTGATGATGCTTGCGAAGGGCTACACCTGAAGATGATGCCGCAATCTCTAGAAGGGAGGTGACGGCGAAGTCCGCTTGCTTGTCGTTGTAAAGGCTTTTTGGCCTAAAACCCTTTTGGAGAGGATACCGGGACTCCAGCTGTCAAAAAAACCTCTGGGAAACTTCGTGTTAACAAACTCTGTTTTATTTTCCTAAGTCTTGGCGCCCCCCCGCCCTTGACTTGTCCGACTTCCAACTTCAAACCACTGTATCTACAGGAGTTACTACCAGAATTGGCCCACGTTAGCAATTCTTAATAGCCACAACTTTATTCTTCCATTCTGCGAAAACAGAACTCAAAATTTCCTTCTGGTTCCTCAGCTACAAGCCTAAGAAAAAGTCACCAAACTGTGCCGCGACGCACACACTTCCGGTCCAACCAATTTGTATAAATGTATTAATTTCTTTTCGATTTTTATAGGCATAAAGCCGACCAAGTTTAGATTAGTTGTGGAATAGGAGGGGCTTCCTTTGCACAGGTACTTAACCTCATAAATAGGATGTGAACTTGTCAAATGTGATATTTTTTATTTGATTTGTAGCGTGCACGATTTATATGAAAAATTTCCATGATAACTAAGTTCTGCCACTGCAAAGTTAATGCCTCAACTTTAAATGCGTTCTAGCTTTTTTCACTAAGTTAATTAATTACTCTTTTGATATTTTAACTTGCCCCCTGAACCCAACCACGTGCTCGAAATTCAAAAGATATTTTACGGCAATTTTACCGGACACCACTTTTGTTTTTGTTTGTAAATATTAATACGAAAATCGCCGAGGGTGGTCACCCACAGTTCCAAATGCAATTCTAGCTTGCTTATCCTTCTATTAAAACAGACCAACAATCTGTTTTCCGTAGACAATAAATTGATATTCTGTGCAAACACTTCGTCCCCCCCCCTCCCTACTTCAATAGTTGCGATACGTAATCTTGTAGTTTAGACTGATGCGTTTCCATCAATTCACCAAACCCTTCCAGAACTCTAAACCCTCAACAGCTCCAACGGTCCTGAATCCAGCCATTCAGAGCTCCTACGCTCCAGCCAATCAGCGAAAACCCCCCTGGTCTCTACCTTTTAAAGGCCCATCCAGATCGTTACACTTCCCTCTAAAGCCCTCACGTAGTACAGCTCGTTTTGGAACTAACACAGAATTCCCTCCTCCAAGCCTGCCTGCCTCTCTTGCCGCCAAAGCGCGCAGTCGTCGTAGACGTCCGCCCCCTCCCTCACCCATATATACCACCAGCCCTGCCATCCCCTCGTTAGCACAGCTCACAGATCTCAGACTAGGAGGTGGTCACGCCGATCGGGATAGGAACGATGCCGTCCGATTGTTGCCATGCCGGGCGGGCACTATGGTTGTGGTTCGTATCATAATGTAGTTAAAAATTGAAAGTTTTTATTTAGGACCCCAAATCTAAATTCATAGTTTAATTTTAAAGCAACTCCTAGTTTGATAATTTTATGATTTAACTTCGCACATCGGCAGTTTCTGAACTTAGTTAATCATAAACGTCAGGGTGGTTCCCTTCCTAAAGCACCAAGTCTATCTTACTTATTTTAATGAATTTAATTTAAGTGAAAGTCCTGCTTAAATTGCTAGTGCTCCCGTTGAGCCGATCTAGTTCAGATTTAACTGGAAGTTTAGTTGAGTTTGTGGGAGTTTGAACGCAAACAACATACTGTAGGCCTAATTGTAACTTGCGGCTGCATTTTATATTAGGAGGTTGAAACATACCTGAGTGAACTTTCTTGATGTAAAGATTGCTATTTTCTAAACGCCTAGTTCGTTTGTTGAATTTCATGATGTAAATTCGTTGCTTACTTAAAGCTTTCAATTGTCAAAACTCGTGTGAAAATGTTTTTCTTTTATATTTTGTCTAACTGCATAAATAAAATCAAGCGTTTTAAACGTCAGTTGTTTTTACCCAGTTATTAATTGTAGAGTTAAAATATTACGTAAACCCCCTTTTATTCTTAACTCAGGATTTAGCTGCAATTAATGTCACTCCACCTGGTGGCAGCGCGTACCGTGTAAAATAGTACTTGTTAGCCTATTTAAATTGATAGGATATTTTCGCTCTGTTCCCTACATCGGGCCGTAGCCACGACTGTGCTTTGATAAACTAACAAAACACCAAAAGTATTATTTTTAACAAGACCGAAGTCTACCTGATGTCGGGGATGTTACAAGCACCTCAGCTGTCGTAGTATCCGCATTACAATTTGGTGGCAGTGGTGGGATCAACAAGTGCTGTTCTCAACAAGCGTTTCCCCCCTGCCATGCTACCGTACCGTCCTTGCCGTTAAAGAACCCTTCAACTCGATGTCCGCAACTCAGCCCAAATAGTTGCCCGAAAAAGATGTCCGTGACTCCATCAAAAGTCACACCATCCGACGTCCGTACTGAAGTCAAAAACAGTACTTTCCCCGCCCCAGTGTACGCAACCGACCCGGGAGCCGAGAAGTGAAAGCCGCAGCTTTACCGAGAGGGAAATCTGCCCACCCCCTGCCGTTTAGATGCCCGCATCTTGCCGCCGCCGGTGAGGAGGATCCGCCCGTGCCGGGATCAGGAGCTCCGTTGCCGCAACGAGTGAATTATCGACACCCCATCCACAGTTCCAGTGGAGTAGACGATCTACTTGGATTATTTTGTGCAAGCTTTCTTCAATCAGTGGTGGAGGATTGGACCAGGACTAGACTGACCGCTCAGTGATTGAGTATTGGGGTAAGTGTACACGAGATATGCTGTAGGCCGCCAAGCCTAATTTTATAATTAGATGCATTTTTTAAATGGTATAGTTGTTCATACACTAAAGCTAGGAAGGTCTTAAAGGTGTATTTTATGTATTTCTTATTGGATTTGGGAAAGGCGTTTTAATTTTAAACTCACTTTGCCCTTTTTAACGTAAATTAATTGCGGCTGCTTTTAATTTGTAAATTTCATGTATACAAGCTGTATTTTGAAATCGTTAACGTTGTAAAGGCACTAGGCCTAAATTTCCTGTCGATTGGTTAGGAGACCCGACACCAACCATCAACAACTCGGGGACACCTTTTTTTCTCTTAGCGCCAAAAAGCGCTAGGCCTATTTTTCAACCTCCAAGTTTAAAAATTCATATCTCCCTGGAAAAAGGACTTCATCGACTCTAGTTTGCAGCTCTTAATAAACCTGAACTTTATCTAACATCCTGTGAAAACAGAACTTGAAATTTCACCATACTTTGGTCTACAGCTTCATTTGAAAAAGTGCTCAAACTGAGCGCCGACGCACGCAATCTCCGTCGCCATTTTCCGAAACACAAACATGTAAATATTTATTTGTACTTCTTGAATTTATTTCTAGGCATAAAGCCGACTAGCTTAGTGCTGTGCTAGATTACATGTTTATTACGTCTTCAATGTTTTTATTTTACTAAGGTGACGATTTTAGCAACAATGAAAACTTTGACTACACTTGCGTTATTATCTGCGGCTGCAATAATACATTTAACTTTTATGCGTTATAGCATTATAAAACACAAGCTGGTTTATTTAATCTTTTGCCTAGGCTTTTATAAAAGCAGTATTTAACGTAATCTTTTCACATGAACCCTACCTTGTTCAAAATGGCAACACAACTACGATTATTTTACCGGACATTTTCAGTGTGTATCTTGTATTTTTATTTCAGGGCTCCGACCATAGTGATCTCAAATTCCGAATGCACAGTAAAGCCTTTGCCTTCAATTAATAACAATTTATTTTAACTTTGAGCATCGAACTTCGTCCCCCCTTCCTTCAATAGTTGCAATGCCTAACATTGTGGGTTTTATAAAAAAAATGTATAGGCCTATTTCACGTTGTTATGAGTTTAACTCAATGCACTACTCAAGCTACGGCCTCTAAAAACACCCAAAGTCGGCAAATCCCTTTGCCATCCAAGCTCCTTCCAATCCGAACTCAGTATTTTTTCTCCCCACCAATCCGAGTGCAAGGCTACCCTAGCCGTCCGCGCTGTCATGGCCGACTTCCGGTAGTGCCAGCTCGGCCGGTTTTGGTCAGTCACTCCTCCTCCCAAAGCGACCCCTCTACCTCACACCCCCCCTCCGTCGCTCTCCTACAGGTCCGCGGTTTCCCTCCTACCTGCAGACAGGCAGCCGGTATATAACCAGACCAGGAGAAATCTTCGTTAGCATAGGATAGCTCAAGGACTCAGGCTAGAGGTCACTACGGCGGTCGGAGCAGAGATGTCCAGTCCGAAGGTTGCCATGCCGGGCAAGGTAGTGGTTCAAAGGGTAACTAGTTTATTAGAATTTAATTTTTAGAACAGAATTTCTAAATTTTTAGTCTTTAAAAACATAAACTAACTTCTAGACTTTGAGGGAATTTGTGGGTAGCCAAACGCAATCGGCATTTTGGTTTAGGGCACCCATGATTTAAGGGTTTAAGGTCCCCTTCCTAAAAACCGGCTTTGTTTTCTTTGTTTACGGACTCAGTGTCCGTTAAATAATCTAAGATCACCGAGATCTCGCATGTGTTATTGTTGAAGCAGGAGTTTTCAAAAAGGTATTTTTCCTTGTAACACTAATCTTGATTCAGTGTGATTGATTGATTGACTTTAGTGCAAGAGTTGCTAAAGCTTTCAACGACTATTTTACATTCTGCAAGAGTCATGTTTGTAACTTAGAGAGTTGCGATAACTCAAACCGACTTTTTTCTAGTCCAAATTTTGTTGTGAACTTGAATTGTTCATTTTGTCGATTTAATTGTAAATCGTGTGCTTTTAATTGTAAAGCCCCAGTTTTATTTTTGTAACCAACTAGTTACTCCGTGTGTATAAATCATGTTTTATTAAAACAGAAAAGAAAGTTGTTTTGAACAACCAATTTTGACTTCGAGTCCGATTTAATTTGCAAGGGTTATTTTAATTACAAATCAATTTTTATTCTAACTCCGAAGTAGGCAATTAAATTAACTACCCATCGTGGTGGCAGTAAACCGTGATAGATAGGTCATAAAAGTTTAGTTAGGACGTTGACGCTCTTCTCCTAACCGTGCAGTAGACACGCTATGCTGTTTTCACAACAAAGTAAAAACCGCCACTTATGATTTACTCTACGATTACCACATGTACGCCAGATGTCGGTGCTATAGACAGTAGGCACCTCAAGACCCTGTAAGCGCCGCTACAACGTTAAAACCTCAAAAAGTCGAACCTAAATCTAGACGACGTTATCAAAGATATCCAATACAAGGATTTAAAGAAAGCCTGTACCAAATTAGGCTTAACTGTCACAGAAACTCGACAAGAAACTATGATAGTGTTACAAAATGCGTTAGACGAACATCGTTACGAGACGTTACAGGAACTGTACGATGAATTAGCTCCGGCTATCGAAAAACGTGAAGCCTTTATACTGCAAAAGCAGGAACTGGCGAGTAGAGAAAAAGAATTAGCCTTAAAATCTGAAGAATTAAGACTAAAAGCCTTAGAAATCGCTGACAGCGAACAAAGGCAATGTGTTGAGTTAGCTGAGTCAGACCGACGTCGTACTCATGAATTAGCAATGCAGGATAAAGCAGTCTAATTAAGGATCGCGAAGTAGTTCTTAAAACCCAAGAAGCGGCTCTCGTCGAAAAGACTAATGCACAAGAATTGGAAAAACTTAAACTACAGCTTGAATTAGCTAGGCTAAATGGTGTTAGTATTAACGTTAACGCTCCAGCAGGAGCTAACAACACTCCCCCAAGTCCAGTAACTCCAGTACCTAGTGTAGCGGCGGACGCTACGACGGCTGAGGTGCTTGTAGCGCCCCCGACATCCGTGGTTGACGAGTACTTCTTTGCATCAGGTTACGTGGTTATTACGACTTTTTACGATAATAAACACAGCATGGGCTACAGTCCCGGCTTGGGGGATGGAGCGTCGGTGTCCTATTCTAGGCCTAACCTTAATGCTTCCGGTAATACACTGCCACCAATGGTGGATTATTTAACTGTTTAAACGAAGTATAAAAGCTAAAAGGGCTACATAATAGTTTACACTTAAAAACAATTAACCTGCTAGGGAACGAACCTGAGGTTTAAAAACTCTTGGTTTATTTTAAAACATCAGAATGAAAAGAATAAACACTTTTACATTTAAGTTCACTAGTAAAGTCTTTACAAGTTTGCAAAAACAAAATCAACAGAATTTACATTAGAAATTCACTTTTTTCAACAAGAACAACGAAGTTGATTCTTAAACACTTAATTTAGACAAGAAAAAGCATTTTTATCTTGGGTTCCTATCCAGGAATACCCAGCAAGCTGAACCGCGTCCGCTAAGTTACAACTATATTTGACAACTGTAGTTTTCAAGTTATCCCACAGTTATTTTTCCTCGCGAGGATCAAACCGTCCCTTTGTTTACATTTAAGAAATGAACAAAGAATTTAACTGACTTTTTAGAAAGAGATGCCTGCTCTAACATTATGGTGGTAAAGACCAGCAATGTCGATAAGGCTTACCAACCATAAAGACTCCAAGCTAGAGGTTAATTTAAGTTAGACTATAAATTTAGAATTGGGGGGTCCTAAAAATAAACTTCTAAAGTTAAACTAGTTACTTACAACCACTACCATTTTGCCCGGCATGGCAATCCCGGACGTGACATCTCCACTCCCGACCGGCATGACCCTTCTAGCTTGAGAGATCTGTGAGCTGTGCTGACTGAGCTGTAGAGGGAGGGCAACTGGGGCTTTTTATGCTGGAGCAGCGGATTTTCTGGACCAAGGCGCGGACGCCGAGGAGAGCTGCGGGGGTCTGATTGGCTGAGGGCCAGAAGAACAATGGAAAGTGGGAGGAGAAGTCGGTTGAACAAAGGGTTTTGGTGCAGAGCCGTTTGAAGGAGTAGGGAATGGTTAAAGACAGGCCAAATTGACTTTTCAACTCTTCAACTTTGGGAAAGGCCTTTACATTGGGAAATTGATTGTTGATTGGATATTTACAAATGCACATCGTGAATAGGCTCTGGTTAAAGCTTAGTACTTTGGTTTGGGTAATACATAAAGTATTACTATTAAATTTTACAAGCTTTAACTGAAAACTGCAGTGTTATACACCACAACTAGTTTTGGCTGGGAAGGGGGGGGGGGGGGAATTAAGGATTCGAAGTTTTTAAGCACA